>OU452261.1:10610000-10836841 GCA_911728495.1 Furcula furcula | reverse complement strand
CAAAAGATAAAACAAGATAAAACAGAGACTAGGGTTTTTGTTTTTTTTAGGGTTACTAGAGCCTAGTCTGTACTTTAGTACCTTGTCATGGTAGACTGCAAAAAGAAAACTGAAATGTGTATTATTTTAATAATGCAACAGCGAATAAATTATGATGATAAGGTATGAAGTGTGTGTACATTTGTACTAAAACATTACAATGGACAATGCCCAACAATAAAATGGGTTATTTTAAATAATGATTATTTTCGTACTACAGAATAAATTCATATTTTCTCTACATTCTTCGGTAAATAGGTTACAAATTGTAGTAAAACTTAGAATTTAGCTATACTGTTTACGGGTATTATCCTTTCTCTCTGGCATAATAATATTGCGCTTATAATCTGTTTCCCGTGGAGTGATCTAGTAAGAATAGCCCCCCCCCCATTTCTCTTGCCATTGTGTGTCGTCAGAGGCAACAAGAAAAAGCAAGAAGACTGGCAAGCGTGGAGACAACCCCTCATTACTCCTTAGTAATGACAATGAGCCTTAGTAATGGGAAGCCTTTGTTGAACAGTGAACGTCATTCTGCTGATGATGGCCTCCTCCTTAAAAGGCAAGTCGTGACATTATCCACACGCTTGGCAGGCAACTTGAGGATCACAGTATAGGTGGTAGGTAATGCAATGGGAAGACGCTGATGCCCATCTTCTAGTTTTCCCTTAGTCGCCTCTTACGACACCCATGCACGGGGCGTCTTCTCTTTTTCAGTAGTGGACGTCTTTCGGCTAATGATGATAGTGACTCAATGGCTGCTGTTCGAGTCAACTCGTGCACGGGTGCTGCTTGGGGGGACTGGTCCGACTACTATCCCTTTGGCCGCCTAGATTGTTGTATTTTTCTCTTTCTCTTATTTGATCTTTTGAACGGCAGGAGACACTGTCGCTGATGCTGTACTAAAGGCAAACACTGTTTAAAAAAAAGTGAAAAAATGACAAGCCCGCTGAGTTTCTTGCCGGATCTTCTCAGTTGAGGCCGCGTTGTGATCCGGTGGTAGCTTTAAAAAAAATAATTGACCGTGCAAAAGTGCTAGCGTTAGGCGATATCCTAATAGAATGCGATCACTCTTAGTTACATCGTTTTCAATGTCGTATCGTTGAATGAACGACCGATACAATATTCGACTTTATCGTCAGTAAGCCTACTCTAAGTCATAAAGTATCGTATCGAATATTTGAATTTGACAACGACCCTAACGTCACTTTTACGATAATCTCGACGATACCTCGTAAGGTGTCGTCGGCATTATCGTTTCAATTTTCGCCTGTGATGTTATCTGATTTTAAAGATAATCTAGTTCATAAAATGTACTAGAAATTGTGTATTGTCAAAGGATACATTTAATAAGTACCTAATAGCAACTTTTACATATCGCGCGATCAGCAAGATTTGAAAAAAAAAAGTACTTGGAGACAGCTCGTAGATCTTAGAGGAAGAAATCCCTAGAGACACTTTCTTTCTCATTCACGCAAGAAAAGAATGCATTTATATGTGATAGAAAGAAACAGAGCATATGATTTTTTGTCCTTCAGCATCTGTTACGGACTTGAAGAAAACCGCATCAGTGGTGCGGGTTACTTATGAAGTTTTTTCGCGATCTAGCTTTGGAGTTTTTAAATTTAATTAAGAAATATTGTTTAAACCACATATAGCGCGCATTTTAATAAATATCCATAACGTGTGTTGCGTGTACGAATGATGATTGTCGGTCCTTATCGGCGGCACGCTAGCTAGATGTCACAGACTTGGAGGAAGACATCTAGATGCGTAGCATCCTCCAAGATTCTGTCCAAATTCTGTCTATGTCGTAGATAATATTATATACAGTTTTTTTTAAACTGCACTAAACATTCACTACGTTCACTCCGAACACCGTAAAAAAAATTAAATACTTAGTCTATGGTTACGATAATCGATGAGAAATTCGAACATTTGTTAGAGTAGGGCAGTTGCGATACATTCGGAGGAGTATCGTATCGTTTCGAATGTATCGTTGTCGATTTTGCGAGTAGACGCCCAGTTTCGTGTCAGTGTGTGTGTGTGTGTTAGGACACTCGTTCGATGTGCATATATTTGAGATGTCACCGCGCGATGTTTGCGTCGTTCGGTCGCGCGATGATCTCGTGATCGCATCGCCTTAAGCCTATTTGAAATAAACGATTTTGAATTTAATCAAGTTGTTTATTACCATAGGTACATCAACGGGTTCGACCGGTAGCAACGACCCAGCCACATCGACGGCGTGCTCCAGTGGCAGCATAATGACGTCATGCGCCGACAGTGTCTCGTCCAACATGCCGCTCTGCCCCACCGGCGGTAGTCCCCCGGCACCGCCCCCGCAGTCCCCGATGCACACGCCGCACGCAGACCTACCCAGCCCTTCGCACAAGAAGAGCCTGTTTAAGAAGGGCAACGAGGATGGACGGGACAAGTATGTATTTTAATCTCATTCATTATAGCAGGGATAGCTGTATAGGTGGAAGACAGGGGCGTAGCTATCGCCGTATCAATAGGCCCCCGCGCTACAGAGACCCCGAACTTGTGTAATAGAAAATTCGTAAGATGTTATCCACGATCTCACCTATAATCTTAGACCATTCATCTAAGTTAGTACATAACCGTTGGGGAAGAAAGGTTCTCGAGTGGCGACCACGAACCGGAAGACGCAGCGTAGGCAGGCCTCCCACTAGGTGGACAGACGACATTGTGCGCGTCGCAGGTAACCGGTGGATGGAAATAGCCAATTGTCGTTCATTGTGGCGTTCTAAGGGGGAGGCCTATGTTCAGCAGTGGACGTCTTCCGGCTGATGATGATGATGATGATTCATCTGAGTGGGTCATCCATTAAGGGGGTAACAACGGTAAAATTACAAAAATAGCCTTAGTTTAAAGAGTTCGATGGATCAATCCGCTATTGCATTGGCTATGAAAATTATATGTATTTATACCTCAGATCTTCAGCAAATAGTTTTATTGATTAGATATTGGATTAAATATAACGTTTTCAAGCAATATGTATTTAAAAAATGTACTACGTTGGTTATGAATTGTGTTAGCGTTCAATATCCGTTCATCGGATAGACGTCAAACTTGGTCTATAAAAAGCAAATAACCTATTCTACAATTTGTATTGATTACATTTCTTAATTTCATTCATGTTTTACAAGAAATTATAGAAAAACCACGTACGCGATGCATTTCCCCTTGCAGCGCCCCCGCGATCGCCTTCTATCAGTCCTTCGTGGACTGTTATGGAGGGTGGACGTGCTCGAATTTTTTTTTGACAGGACGGATTTAATTTAAATGATTTTGAACATATTTTTAATTAAGATATGTTACATATGGTATAATTATAACATTATAAATCATTTCAAATGAAATCTATACTTCTATATTTAATTAAAGATATTTTTATAGTAATACCATATTTTTGGTTCATCATAGAGTATGCGAAAGTATCGTAGCCAAGTATTATGCCTAACTTTTAAAGCGTATCAGAGTCATATAAGATCGTTGCTAATTTAAATCGTATTTAATACTGTGTAGGTCGACAAAATGACATACATTATGATATCCTTTACATTATGATTTTTTTTGTCAAAACATGAACGGTGTTATTATTACTATCATGTTGGTTTTTGCAACTTAGCAACGAGCCGAGTACCTGGGTGGTTTGCTTGGTGGTGAGCGACACGCTTACCTACGGACAGTTGCATTGGACAGTTGCTCGTCTTTTGAGACATCTGGATGGTTAAGTTGGAAGGGTACTTGTGTGCTATCTAGGTGGCGCCACTTTAATCTTAGATTTCTTCCGCTATAAGTAGAAGGTCACTGTAGCTGGCAAACAAACTATCGGACCAAAAGGCTATAATTATAGTTTTGGATGACAGGGACAGGAAGAGACTTTTCTATGGGTGGGTGCTTCGATGGGATCAGGTAATACCTTGTTACTTAACTAAGTTGCGTAACAATAAAGTGATGGTGTTGTTGGCAGGCACGAGAAAAAATACCACCGCGTTAAAATGTTAGTTACTCTAAAACCAGATTGTTTATTAGAATCAATGTCAAATGCTCCGCGTAGTTCAAACCCGCGATGGGTACAGAACTCAAGATGAAGTTACATTATGTACATAATATGACGTTACACTAAAAAAGGATTCCTTTGGCAGCCACGTATATTGAATAACAACACAGGTCCGTTGATTTTGTAGTTTGCTACCCTGACCGCTGCCCTTAAGGTCTTGGGGTCGATTCCCATACAGGACAAACATTCATGTGCATGAACATAATCTGTTTGTCTTGGGTCTGGGTCATTTTTACCTGTACTTAATTATGTAAAAAGTTAAGTATCTTATAGTTTCAGTTCGATGGTCATTATGGAGTTGATCATCAACATCATCATCAGCAGCCGAAACGTCCACTGTTCAACAAAGGCCCTCTCTCCCTTGGAGGGGAGGCGTTGCCATAATCCCCACGCCTGGCAGGCGGTTGGGGATCGCAATATAGGTGGTAGGTAATCCAATAAAAAGACGCCTCTGCTCGTCTTCTTGTTTTTCCTTAGTCGCCTTTTATGGACACCCAACGGGAGGAGATGGATGGGTGCTATTATTCTTATCACGGAACTAATTGTCGCAATAATAATTTATGTATTTTGGGTTTACACGACTTGGGTCGACGTTGGGTATCTGGTCTTGAGTAAGGTTGGATGCTAGCAAGCGTCCAAGTATCGGGTACTTGTGCCGCTCTTAAAGAGAATATACGCAATACATTAGAATAGGAAACATTACAGTTACACGCTTCTTTAGTAATACCGCTAGCATCTCATCAGGGCCACTGGCATGCATTGCAGCATCTTAAGTCACTCTCTTTATCAAACTCGAACATCTCAATCAATCATCAATTTCGTTTCAGTTCATTTTTCCTAGGATCAAAAAGCTTAACTATCAGATGGATGTTTATTGGTTAGAGAATTTGGAACTAATTCAGGAAATATGTTAAAAAGGTCCCTTTTGAAGAAAAAATCTACTTTTTAAGAAAAATCTATATTTTGAAGGCTCTGTTAAACGCTTTCGTTTTGACGTGCAGAACAGAAACCTTAGAACTTTGTGCATACATAGTTTCATTTCAAGTACGCTTACAGTAGTCACGGCGGATCTTTGTGTGTCTGAAGTTGGCTGCAAGACGCTGCGCAGTAGCTATTTTTATGTTTATGTATTCAGAACTCACAACTGTACTTGCGCAATGGTTCGCCAACCCTAACTTCAGACACACAAAAATCCGCTGTGACTATTGTAAGTTATAAGTAGTACGAATGTATATGGATTCCGAATGGCAGGTTCAATGTATTCAGCTGGGTCGAAGTGCGTTCCAGTTGTAATGGGAACTAACTAATAACCACCAACAATAGAATACAATGTATAAGTCTCACTAATCAGGCATTGGCCATTCTATAATAGACGGACTGAACCTTTGATATGAAGTTTGGAATATGAAATGTAATAATCCATATCCTGACGCAACACGTCAACTACGTTACCACTGTAAGGTGTTGGGTTTGACGGGCCCGTTGTTCTAGTGGTTAGACACCCTGTCCACTAACCGATGGGTCGTGGGTTCGATTCCCACCAAGTGTCTGGGTGTTATTTATCTATTTAAGTATGTATTTACAAAAAAAATGTATATAAGTATTACTATCAGTTTTCTGGTTTCCATAGTACAGGCTCTGCCTAGTTTGAGATCAGATGACCGTGTGTGGATTGTCCCAAGATATTATTATTATTATTTATCAGGTTGTAATTAGGTGGCACACCAAGGTATAAGGTATAAATCAAGATATAAAACAGTGGGTTACCGTTCTTAAACTGCATGAGTCTTGTTCTTTTCGTGCCACTAAGAAATGACAAAAAGCTTTGCCAGAGTTAAAATCGGTTTTTAACATGCATTTAAATAATTCATCAGTCATTTATTTTACGTACACATAATCAACAAAACAATCAAAAGTGATATAATTAAGTATATTTGCAAAATATATAATTTTATTGAAATTTCATTCTATAACGGAATAGGCAAAATTAACAAAACTCCATTTGACGCATCTGCATATTTTTAGTCTATGATTTTTCAAATGTAATATTCATATTTGCTGGTAGCGCCCTCTACGACGACAACTCTCGGCCGGAGCAGCCAGATTCTCAAGGTCATTGGCGCATGTTACCCCCTTAATCACGTGATGTTTTTTAGCAACTTTTTAACCCCTCCCCCCCTGGTGATGTTTTTAATTAGCAAAAAAATTTGTTTGGTTTAGAAATCGTGCATTCAACTAAAAATAAATACACGTTATGTCTTATTACTTCCCCTCCCCTGGTGATACTTCGTGATTTTTTTGGGAACCCCTCCCACTCCCTCCTTTCGAGCCTCACGTGATTAATGGACGACCCCTAACAGGAAAGGGAAACAAGAAGACGGACAGCAGCGTCTTTCGATTGGATTACCTACTGCGATCCCTAAGACGCCTGCCAAGCTTAGGCATTATCCAAGGAGAGGGCCTTAGTTCAGCAGTCAGTGTCTTCGGGCAGCGTATGATGATGTTGACAGACTAATAATCTTTACTGTATCTCCCCAGGGTGCTGGAACAGGTGAACTTCGAGCAGAAGTTCAGTACACTGCCACAGTTCAAGCCGGAGGCGTGCAGTCCGAGCGCCATGGTCGTGCCCAGGAGTCCCCAGCTGTACTTGAGGAAGAAACAACATAAGATGGGCATGGGTATGTTATAAGCAGTGATCGGAGTGGGTAGATTGATTTTTCGTACTCGCACCGTGATAGCATAACATGGACATACCATTTTTTCCGGTAAATTCCGGAATTTCGTAAAAAAAAATTATCATTTAAAAATACTTACGCAAAATTTTTTTTTATCTTTTCCTTTGGACGTCTAAAATCTATTATAATCATTTTAAAATTCCGGAAACTCGGAGGCATATCTATGATAACATAATATGCATTTCCTGTCAATGACGATGATGACGTCTCGAAAAAAATAACTATACAGGATGCCGATTTTGTCACCTGCAAGACTTGATATTTGGAGTAAAATATTGTATTATTTTTACCAAACGAGTTATTCAAATCAATATTGAACTGAAACAGTAGTATCTTTTTACCCGACTACGGAACGGAGGGAGGGTTATGATTTTAAAAAGAATGTATGTATATTCATCTGTTTCCGCATATCTTCTAATCTACTTAACATAATTTGAAAAGGAGGGTGTCGTTAGAAGCGTCTTCATTGTCCGCTGGTTATAGGCTATATAATATCACATTATTAGACTGCGATTTTATCCGTAGTCGGGTTTTAGTTATTAAAACTTATTACTATGCGTTTCAACTAAGAATGTGGTGTCCGCTATGATGATCGCGACTGCGGCAACTTCAACCGTTTTTTAACATTTTTGTACCGCCAGTAGAGTAAACACAAAATGAAAAATTTATTATTTATTGTAATATCTTATTTTGCTAGCTATGTTTGTTAAAACATCATTTTTAGTAATTATATATCTGAAATGGCGACATGCCGGTCACATTCTTAGTTGAAACGCATAGTACTTGTAACGATCATAATCGGCGATTATGTTTGAGAAATGCTTTATAATATGGAGAGACCAATACAAACTCTTTATTGTCGGTGTTTTTACAATAGAAGATATTTTCGTGTCCTGTTTGAAATCGTGATGGTCAAGCAGTGCATGCTTGACATTGTTATTTCTCCCCAACGTGTTTTTTGTTCGAGATGCAAGAAATGTTTGACGTTCCATTATAACTAAACAATTCCCTGAAGTGTTTGGGTAAAAGTATGAAATAAAACGCGATATAATCCATAAAATTAGATTTATGTCAAGAGAGAACTAATATGTTGGTCTGTTCTCTCCTGGTACAGAAGAAGAATCGACAGTTGTGACGCCTCAGCTGGAACCGGAAGTGATGAACGGCAACGGTATGCCGACACCTCATTCCTTTGGCACACCGCACACGACCACCAAGCTCGTTGGAAACACTTTCTTCGGGCCAGACTTCAATCTCGAATCTTACCGAGGTAACTTACTATTGTTATATATTCTTGTACCAACCAATTTGATATTTTTGTACGAAGTTGATAGAAACCGTGTAAGTTCGGAATATACTTGCTGAGGTAACTATGAAAATACCTATAGTCAGTATGGTCAATACGGTTTGGAATCTTCGAATTCCTTGCAAGTTCCGCCCTCGCTCCAGGTCATAACCTCATATCGCCTCCGTATTGGGAAACCGCCTGAACTTATAGATTTGGCATGATAAAAATAATAAATTACCTATATTGATTACAGTAGTAATCAATTTACTGAACAAATTAGTTTCAGATTTTGCTTTCATTTGTTAACACGTTGTATATCTAGTGTACCGCAAGGTAGCGTTTTAGGATCTACTTTTTTTAGTTATCATACAGATGGTTGTAAATTACATGTGTCTTTGTTATATTTATTCATCATCGTACAGTATCATAGAGATGAAGCTACAAGTGTGTTAATGAATAGATATAAAATAAAATAGAATCTGAATTCGACTGTGGTGCTATAGCCCAGCCCTACAGTCGAATGATTAATTCACTGGAGTGAATTAATCATTCACGAACTCAATCGTGATGTGTAGTAATTGCTTCGAACCGACCTTGCCGTTTGTATGCCGGAATGTACCAGCCCGCTTAGATGTGTAGCGCCTCTTACTGCCGCACCTTCAAACGTCAATTATAGATAATTATCATCAAGTAATTTTTTGGAATCGTATGATTTTGACATTCGAAGCCAACTAATACTATTAACACGCTGATAATTAGTAGATATATCAATTATTTTATAATTAACAATCAAACATAATCATAAGAGGCTCCGAGAGTCAAAATAAACAGTTTTAAAAGAATGCCTTAATTATAATTAAAGTTAATTGACGTTTGTGAAAGCGGCAGTGTTAAAACTGCGCAGACTACGTACAAATGTAACAAACAAGGTCGTCGTTTATACGGTGTAGTGTCGTCCGAAGGCATGGAGGAGATGTCCCCGCGGACGCCGTGCTCGGCGGGCGGCGCGGGCGCGGCGGGGGCCGGGGCGGGGGGCGCGGGCGCGGGGGCGGCGCGCGAGGCGGGGCACCGGCGCGTGCTGGAGCAGCGGCGCCACCTGGTGCTGAAGCTGTTCCAGGAGCACGGCATGTTCCCCACCACGCAGGCCACCACGCACTTCCAGGTACACACCGACCGGCTTACCTTTTATTATTAGTCTTTCCTTTTTTTTGCGGGTGAAACCTTCAAAAGGTTCCCGGCAGCTGTGGTACTCGACCGGGGTGTGTGGGATTCTTAATCACTAAAACCCCCGCGGCTGCCGCATCGGCACATGAGAGGGGGAACCCCAGGGCTCTCCGGTGGGATCTGCACCAGGGCAAGGCACTGAGGGGTGGGCCCTCAGTGCCTTGCCTTTAAGCCCGCCGCCGGGGGGCGCATTGTAGCCCCCCGGGAACCAGTCACGGTGCTCACGGGGACGGGGGTCGCAACCCCGCCGCCGTCCTCCTCGGAGTCGCCGCAGTACTCAATGGACGCTCAAAGGGCCCACACCCCGAGCTTCCAGCGACTCCGAAGGACTGCGGTGGTACCTACCTGGACGGTTCTAGCACCTAGTAGTTTTTATTTAATATAAGCCAGCGCTTGACTGCAGTCCCACCTGATGGAAAGCGGCGATGCTATCTGGGATGTTAAAGCAGTCAACACCAATATAGTTGCACCTCTAATTTGAAATACCAACGTATTTCCGGTATATTCATTTCAATCTCTCAATAAAGATTGTATATGAACAGGCGACCCACATGGACATATTTCCGACCAAGATGGCGTTGCAGCTAAAGATCCGCGAGGTACGACAGAAACTGATGGCACAGTCCAACCTCACACCGCACTCGGAGACAAACACGCCTACAAGTTTGTAATCATTTCAATTTAAAAAATAGGCTATAAATAATAATATAATATCCTGGGACAATTCACACACGGTCATCTGATCCCAAACTAGGCAGAGCCTGTACTATGGAAACCAGACAACTGATACTAATACATATATACTTTTTTTTGTAAATACATACATATATAGATAAAACACCCAGACACCTGGTGGGAATCGAACCCACGACCTGTTGGGTAGCAGACAGGGTCACTAACCACTAGACCAACAGGCCCGTCATAAAATCATCATCATCATCAGCCGGAAGACGTCACTGCTGAACATAGGCCTCCCCCTTAGAACGCCACAATGAACGACAATTGGCTATTTGCATCCACCGGTTACCTGCGACGCGCACAATGTCGTCTGTCCACCTAGTGGGAGGCCTGCCAACGCTGCGTCTTCCGGTTCGTGGTCGCCACTCGAGAACCTTTCTTCCCCAGCGGTTATCGGTTCTCCGAGCGATGTGGCCTGCCCATTGCTACTTCAACTTGCAGATTCTGAGAGCTATGTCGGTGACCTTAGTTCTTCGGCGAATCTCCACATTTCGGATTCTGTCGCGCAAAGAAACTTCGAGCATAGCGCTCTCCATGGCTCGTTGTGTGACTCTGAACTTTTCTAAAAGGCCAGCCGTTAGAGACCACGTCTCAGTACCATATGTCATCACTGGCAACACACACTGGTTAAAAACCTTCGTATTCAGGCTATAAGTACTTCGGTTAAAATTGAACAAAAGAAATCGAATTTATAATAAAGGCCACGGCACACCGCTTGGGTGACGTATACTTTTTGTTTATACTTCCAAGATGGCTAGCAAGCAAGCGGCCCGCCTGATGGTAAGCAGTCACCGCAGCCTATAGACGCTAGCAACACCAGAAGAATCACTAGCGCATTGCCGACCTTTAAGACATTAGATATTAAGTCTTTGTGTCCGGTCATTTCACCAGCTACAGCGCCCTTCACCCCGGAACACAGCAATGCTTACACACTGCTGCTTGGCGGCAGAATATCTGCGTTACTTGATGGTTCCTTGCACAAGGGACCTAGTAAAAACGTAGTAACGTAACCGGTGTGCCGTCAACTGCCGTGTCTCATAGAATTCCATACATTACAACGTATTGGTACGCTCTTTCGTCTACGCATTTGGTGTGCTCTGATTTTTAATGTTTAAATTGATTAAAATTAAACTAGTTTAATTTTTGATTAAACTTTTCTGAGGTTTTATATACTTAACAGCATTCAAGATCGGGACCCGCTGGTCTCCACCGAGGCTGCTTCCCAAGAGGTCATGGGTTCGATTCCCGCCTAGCGTCTGGGTGTTGTTTATCTATTTATGTATGTATGTACAAGGCTCAATTCACACCAAGATGACAGCGCACTCTCAGTGTGAAAGAATTTTTAACTTTATCTCCAATACGTAAAAGACCAGCCCCCCTAGACAATGTAACATTCTACAATCGTTATCGCAAATAGAAAGTATAAAAATGTATTAGAATGACATAAGTCATCGAAAAATCACGACAAATTATAGGGAATTAACACCGTTAGCGAATGAAGAAGCGAGGCGCCGCGGGCGGTCGCGTGGTGTGTTTTGAGCCTAAATGTATTGTAATAATAACCTCGGACAATCCATACATGGTCATCTGATACCAAACTAGGCAGAGCTTTTACCATGGTAACTAGAGAACCGATACTAATACTTGCTTGATACTGATACTAATTTTGCACAATACACACACTATTAAAGATAGTGAAGAAGTCTGCGTTTTCTTTTATGTTCTATCGAACAAGTACAGAGTAATTTGAGATCAGATGACAGTTTGTGGACCGTCCCAAAAAAGTCATCAGTGAACTGGTCAATGTTAATAATTAAGTCATAGTTGTTGTCATTATAAATGAAGCAATATTTATTTAAAACATTTCTTCCAGTAAACTCTCCCGTGGCGTCCGCGACGCTGCAGCCCACGTCTACGGCCAGTTAGCGATGCGGCTACACAATCTCCATTTTGGTGCGCGAATAAATATCAATGTTTAGACGTCGACAGTCTCCGCCATCGACGAGGTTCGCACTTTTAACTATACGGGAAATTATATGCCATTTGATTTTAAACTGTATGTGCATAGGTGTAAATTTCAATTTGCACACAGAAAGGAAAGTAACCAAGTACAGTCTGTACACAGTAAATAAATTATATGTGAAGTATTGACACATTACGACCACGCCTATAATATATTGGAGCTAAAAACGCGTTTCTTACTACATAAATTAGTCAAGCCACAGTAGCGAGCTCCTGTAGAGTTTTTTGGCGTCGGTGTGCTTGTTGGAAGTGTTTCTACCGTATATATTATTTATACTGTGGATACAATTCCGATGCGCCAACTCGATACTAATAGATGTGTGTTGGTTTTGAAATATTAATTCATTTGAGCGGTTTTCTGCATATACAAAAGCACATTATGCTAAGACCTGTACTAGTTATTCTGGATCTGACTGCCGATTTGCTGTTGGAAGTAAATAATTATAATTTCGAGGACTGTCGACGGCTAAGACATTCGATATAGTCTCGTAATACAATGGAGTTGACATGATTTTCCGCAAGGATATTGTGACGTTTACAAAACATGCGTTAGCATTGAAATACAGTGATTAGAGATATTGTATAGTTATGTACTCGTTTGTACTATTTTATTATTATCGCAAAAAAAAAACTTTAATTAATAAAACGACAAAAAATGATAAAAAACTAATTGGTAATGTTAAGTACGCGCGAATCAAAGGTGCGAGGAACGATTGATGTGTTTAGAATATTCTATCAATGTTTTAATGCTGAGTTGTGTTTGTTTTTACCGTTACTCAATTGAGTGCTACAGTAAATGTTGGGACGAACGTTATTTTATGCCATTCTATAATGACAACTGTTATTTTTTTTATGCGTGAATTGTACATTAAGCACGTTGTTTTATTGCTTGTAAAATCTTTTTGGGACTTTCCCTTTACACAAAACACATATATTGGGTCATCGCATAGTATACAACTTATTCAGTTTATCTAGACAATCTATCCATTTCTAATCTGCAAATGTTTTAAATCCAATTTCATTCAAAAATCGTCTTTATCGGCACGATCTCAATACATTAATTTATATATTATGTGTATTAAGTATTTTATTTGATTATGAATGTTTGTGTAATAGTTTAATTAATTAGTAGTCTAAACATACTTCTTAATAATCAGTAATATTAATTGATAATTAAATATAGCCCTTATCCTATTCAAGTTGAGTAGATAATCGTGTGCTCGAGTGTTTTGCACGACTTTTACCTTTTCATACGATCTTCAGTTCTATTTAAATTAATTAAGGACTATATTTAATAATCATTTGGTCTACACTGCTCCTTTAAAATCTGGCGTGTAATCATTTCCGTAAAGATTTTCTCTGCAATCAATTAGCAATAAAAGATAGCCTTACAAAGACATAAATCAAGTATAATATGTCAGTAACTTTGGGTACTTGTCGAGTGAATGTTTTATTTATATTATAGTCTTAGCTCAATTAAATATTGAGCGTATCGTGTGTGGAATTATTTTGTGGTAGCTCGAGTATTTGCGTAGGTTTCCCTTGTTTTCTTATTATATATTTTTTTACCTACAGGGTTAATTTAAAAATACTAAAAACCTCTTATTGCCGCACTTATAACGTTAATTACAGTTAATTGATCGTTAATCCAGTTCTTGAGATCAGATTATTCCGACACTCGCAGCCAATCAATACTTTATATTCTGAAAGTGAGTAGAGATATCGATTATCTCGTACTCGATAATGGAAGCTAGGGATAAACGACTGCAAGTCGAAATGATTAGATTTAAAATATGTAGTTAGAAATAACGATAATAGGCTAGATGACTAAATAATTCTATTTAGTCCGTCATTTAGTTTATCAAAAAATATTGGAAAAATATTTGTTTTCTTTTGTCAATAAAACAAAAAAATAATGATGAAGATATAGTGCGTCATGTTACGTCTGTATACAATCTTTACTGAGGCGTGGCGTCACGAGCCACCACTCCCGAACTTTGACGCTGTATATCTTTGGCGATTTTCTATTGATTTATTAAATAAAATAAAACCACGTATCCAATATGTTTTGATAATATAACTAACGGACTAATTAGTTTTTTTTTGTTACCCGTCATTATCTCCATTGACGTATATGAGTGCGGCAGTGAGTCGTTGCTTCTTTACATCATACTGAACGACGTTTGTTCTACCAATTTTAATATTCCGTAGTTTTTTATAACACATTTGATTCAAATAAAATTGCTCCTAATTTTTTACTGATGTAGCGTTTGTGTTCAATTACACCTGATGGAAAATGGCAATGCAATCTGAGATGATAAAGGATACTAGCTTCATTAGCATCCGACAGACGTCCGCTGTTGAACAAAGGCTTCCCCCCCTCTTGGAAGGGTGGGGTTGCCATAATCGCCACGCTTGGTGGGCGTATTTAGTGGCACCCAACAGGAGGAGATGGGAGGGTGCTATTCTTACCCGGACACACCATGGGTTGCTACTACTACTACATACTAGCGCATTAAATGCCTATTCACTAGCTTTGAAGATACCCACATTATAATCGGACGGGAAAACTGCGCAGCCGAACGATTCCACTCCTCACACACCAGTTGTAATATAATATATCTTGGGGCAATCCATATAGGACAGGTCTTGGGACAGTTGTATGTATTGTAAAGCAAATCGCTTAGTAGTAGCTGATGGGACGTTCACAACGTAAAGGTTAATGATTGAGGGTTCTCATGCCAATCTATGGAGACGCCAATTTCTATGTGTCGCAATAATTTTAATAAGTTTATATTTTAATTCATTCATTGAAGGTAGAAAAAAAAATGATAGAATGAAAGTGGTAGAACAAGCTTTGCTAAGTAGTATATGAAGAAGCTACCTTCAGGCTTAGGCGCGACGCGCACTTTCAGTGTCAAAGAATTTTAAGCTTTATCTACAATAAGTAAAAGAACAGTATCGCTTGAAAAGCGCCGCTGTCGGCCGCTGTCATCTTGGTGTGAATTGTGCCTTAAGAGGGATATGAAGAAGCTATTTCTAAAAGGTTATATTAGTTTTAAAATTAACCCTGCAGTACTCATAAAGGCAAGATGCTTGTTCTCGATTTAGTGGCAGAACTGTGAATTGAGATTATACTGAAACCGACATTGGTTTTATTTATGAATTAATGCATTTATAGAATTCGCCATGATACATTATATCTTAATAGAGTTATAATATGTATAGATCGAACGAGATACGTTTGAATGTGGCAACTCTGCCAAAAACGACAAGGATGTTTCGAAGGCTCGTTGAATCGACCGAGGTTCGAATATGCAATATCGGTGCGAACACTGTAATTATTGTTTGTCTCTAATTATTTGTATCATTTTCTATTTATGTTGTGATGTTGGTCTTCCAAGTGTATCAAATTTATTTCGTTTTATTAGATTTATAATCTACTTATTTAATTAATAATTATAATATTGTGTACAGTGATTTGTCGTAGACGTTGACATACAGATGCGCCCCAACTGAAGTGTGACTAAAGGTTCCACGCTTAAACGATCTCTAACTTCCGCACTCATAGAATTCAAATATCGTTAATTATCGTTAAGCAATTTTTACGAGCCTAAATATTTCGACTCATGGCTCTGTTTCTTTTTATTTTTCATTACTGAGAACGAGATAATAGATAATGATTTCTGATATTTACGCGAATACTACACATTGAAACGAAACTATTTTTTTTTGATTCGTGAGGCTATTGAAATTAAAAAACATCCAAATTTCAATAGAGGTGATGGCTGGGTGCTACCACCAGCTTGGGATCCTGTCATAAATATAATCAAATCCAAAGACAAGCATTCCACTGCAAGACCTCAAGATACTGTAAGCTCTCTGCGTAGATCGGACTAACAATAATAATTGGAAGACCTGACGGTACCCGAAGACAACTATGACGTATGGACAGCTACCACCTCAGTCCGCCCGTGACCATGAATGCTGTAAAGTATTCGAAATGTCGGGTAATTAAAATCATAAATAGACCGCGATATAATCCGTAAAAATTGTTTCATTTCAATGAGATAATAGATATCTCTACGGACTTCTAAAATATAAAGTATAAATTACCGTCGAGTGCCGAAATTATCCAATTTGAAGAACTGTATTAATGATAATTAAAATTAATTAACTTTTGTGAGTGCGGAAGTAATAAACTACGTTAGTATCTTATATCGTCATAATAAAGATACTTTGTTACGAATTTATAAGGGACTCAAACTATTTCTTATTTAATATGGTTTTAGCAGAGCATTTAAGCTTGGTATGTAAATGGCCATAAAGAATAAGGGCCCTGGATGCAATGCGCGAATTAATGTGATCCGACACGAATCGTAGACGTTTTAATACATATATCCGTAGTTTATTTGTGAGACAAATATCTTTTTTTCTATCTGTAAGCGATCGGCATAGCGATCCGTTTTTAAAATATAATACAATGATTTACAAAATAGCTCAAATCATTAACGACACTAGATAAATCAATATTTATACATTACAATAATCTCATTGTAAATATTAGCTGTATTCTCATAATAGTTGATAAGTGTACCCGGCTCTCAAAGTAATTAAGTTTTTATTTAGATAATACTATTATAGATAAAAATATGAATATATAATTTATACATGTGAAATTTCGGCCAATACAAATGTTATGTATATCAAAATTGTATTTTTAAATGATCTCTTCGGCGTTAATAGTATATAGATAATTGCTTTAGGAGTCCGGATGTGAAATGAATTTATTAATAATATAAAACTTAAGAGATATTTTCGCACTGTTATAATCTTATCTCGATAGTCGCGCAGTCGTCGGGGGACGTGCCAATGCCTTTGTTTTTTAATGGAAATATTATCTGGGCCCGATTTTCTAGTATAAGCCACTCCGAGGTGGCGGGGTTGCGACCGCCGTCCCCGTTTTCTTGGGGCTATACGCCTCCTGGTGACGGGCTCAAACGGGGACGGGGAGGCCTACCTACGCTTCGTCTTTCTGTTCGTGATCGCCATTCGAGAATCTATCATTGTTCGAGCGACATAGCCTGCTTGCTTGCAAATCCTGACAGCTATATTTCTCCGCGATGTGACTATGGTTCTTTGGTAAAAAAGTCGAGGGTCAAGGTAAAATTGAGATCGAACGTTGGCCTATGTTAATATAAAAAATACCAGTCAAGTGCGAGTCGGACTCGCGAACCGGGGGTTCCATGCCATCTTTGGACGTATTAAAGTATTCATGTAACACTTCAGATAGCAAAAATACCAAACCGCAAAACTAAGTTTGTTTGTCGAGGTTATTTTAGGATTACTAAAAAACTGTACTACTTAAGATCATTTCATTTTTTAAAAACTACGTGACATAAACCAAAATAAAAATCTGTTTTGAGATGTGCAAATCAAGTCCATTCATATGATACTCGATATAGTAGTCTCACTTTGAATTTTTGGTGATCCATTTCTACCCCCATTATAATAGTAAAAGATTTTTTTTTTCATTTGCAGTGAGGTTGGGTAAGTAATATCTAAAACTATCCAAGATTCAAATCGATAGCATCAGTGGTTCCTAAAATATATAGGTGTGACATACAGACAGACAGACGAAGTCAGACCATAAGAAGTTCCTTTTTTTACCTTTTAGGTATGGAACCCTAAAAACAGTCATAAGTACACAGTACATACATCAGTAAAAGTTTTATGAGACATGGAGGAAGGTGTTAGCAGAAACAACCGCTCCAAATTAGAGTAACTCAACTGGGAAAGTACCTAATACCACCAATCCACAATACGTAATAGCGAAGCCAAGAAGTGCCACCAAACCGTCGATGGTAAATGCGTCGACCGAAACAAGACAGTTTATTGTCAATGATAAAGTTTTATAAAACAGTCTAAACATTAGACTAGTTTATTTTACAGTTTACGAAGTACCGATAAACTACACTCCAAACCAAATAAGTTTGAACGTTAACGCGGCAGCAAAAAAAGGTTGGTAATACAAAGTTGATTTGCTGACGCGCCTAGTTAACAATGTAATGCGTTATGTAGTTATTGAGCCGCAAACGAACTTGTAATCGCGTTCAAGCTTATTTGGGATGGAGTGTATTTTAATAATTAATAGACTAGTTTATCGGTGGACTTTAAACAAGTTTATTCTTCTACAAGTAAAAACAGTCGAAAAAGCAGTATGTACAACGCCCACCCCTAGAACAAGGTGCCAGTGCTTTATAAGAAATCGCCGCGTTGTTGGCTGAAGGACCATGGTTATGCCATTTTACCGCTAGCATAGCGATACGTTTGATACAGGGTTTGACAGGAGCACATCAATAAGCTGGTGCGTTTCTTTCCTGCAAGTTCAGGTGGATGCAGTCAACCGCTCGTTTATATTGAAAAGCTTATCCCGGAAACATACTATGCTGTCGAGTCAAAAGCATATCGGTTACATACATCTAATATAGTTAATGGCATTATTAGGGTGTCTCTTGTCGCAGCGCAATACGCTAAATATATCAAAAGTCAAAGTCAAAAATAGTTTATTTCACGCTAGCACTTTTGAAAGGTCATGGTTTTTTTTTAAAAAGCTACCACTGGATCACAACGCGTCCTCAACTGAGAAGATCCGGCAAGAAACTCAGTGGGCTTGTCATTTTTTTAAACAGTGTGTCATGTTACAATTAGATCAGAGCGACAGTGTGTCTTGACGTTCAAAAGATCAAATAAGACAGAAAAAAAAATACGAAAAGTACAACAATCTAGGCGGCCAAAGGGATAGTAGTCGGACCAGTCCCCCCAAGCAGCACCCGCGCACGAGTTGACTGCTCGCAGCAGCCATCACTCCCCTCAACCATATTGGAGGGAAGGGGGTGACCCGCCATACGTAGGTATGTTACCGATATGCTTCTGACGACACGACAGCATAGTGTTTCCGACTTTACGCTGATCTCATTGCACGCTCAGTCTGGGCATTGATTAAATCATGACCAGTCGGAGGACGTCCACTGCTGAACATAGGCCTTCCCTTGGAACGCCACAATGAACGAAATTGGCTATTTGCATCCACCGGTTACCTGCGACGCGCACAATGTCACTCACCGTGTCCGTCAGGATGACCGGACCACAGCACGGATTCACGTGAAACTTTACCAAGATTTAGTACCTATTTTGTACTATTTTGTACCTATGTTTAAATATTTTGTACCTCAGTAATAACAAAGTTATTTAATAAATAAAGTGGGAAGCCATTCTGACGTCAGGATGGCTTCCCACTTTTTACTTTGGGTGCTTACGGTCCATATATTGCTGAAATCTTTGCATAATAATTTAGTACCTTTTTTGTACCTACGATAAATATATAAATACTTAATGTATTCCTTTTAAAAATTACTTTTATTTCATTATAAACAATTATATATGGAGCATCATTCATCTGACATTTGTCTGACATATTATAATGTAACATGTAGTCCCCTATCCTGCGAAACAGAGCAAGTATTCAGTATTTTCTTTAGGGTATTCCGACCCCGCTTAGCGTTTCGTAATTCTCCATCACGGCACACATTCATGCAGTAACAATCATGTGCTACATTCGACCCTCTCTGATGAAATTTAATAGATCACATTTGAAACTTCATCAAAATTTAACAACGTAACCTTGAAACGGCGGGCAAATAATATTATTTGAAGTACCTGTTTTTGAAGTTAGAATTGCACAATTTCTTAACTTTTTTCAATTACGATTACATATATTAATATAATATTCTGGGACAATCCACACACGGTAATCAGATCCCAAACCAGGCAGATCCTGTACTATGGGAATCAGACAAGTGGTACTAATGCTTATATTTACTTTTTTTTTGTAAATACATACTTAAATAGATAAATAACACCCAGACACTTGGTGGGAATCGAACCCATGACCTATCGGGTAGCGGGCAGGGTGTCTGATGACCGCTAGACCAACAGGCCCGTCATACATATTTATTGTAATAATGACAAAAGAAACTGACAGATATTAAATGTGATCTGTTAAATTGGCCCTACTTTAGGTAAGTTTTGCACTTCCGAGTTGCTAGGAAATTTCGAGGGTGGGTCCTAGACATCTATCAAACACGGCGGCAAGTCTTTTTTGTAGTCATAAGCACTAGCCTGGCTGCAATCCCATCTGATCCAAAACTTATTAAAAGGATATTTACTCCCTTGAAAACACCCACATTACATTGTCAGACGAAAAAAAAAACAAAAAAGTTGCGCAGTAAATTAGTTAATTAGGCGGACGGAGCTGCATGGGACAGCTAGTTTTATATAAATAAAAGTACATAAATAAAAAAATATAAAAATATATAAATCAAAAATTATTCATTATAGAATAGCATTTTATACAGAATATATTATTTTGAAATGAAACTAATTTTACGGATTATATCGGATTACGGATTGTATTGCCATATGTTAGAGGGGTAACAGACAAGATTGGCTATATCTTAAAGCGAGCTTCAATTAAAACATTTTTCAAGCCACCAAAGAAGATTAAGTCAGTTTTACCATCAGTCAAGTGCCATATACCTCTACAAGATGCAGGAGTATACAAACTGGATTGTGACTGTGGGCTCTCATACATCGGGCAAACAAAACGATCGGTAAAAACCCGTGTAAAACAACGCTACCTGCCAAGGATGATTCGTGAGGCTATTGAAATTAAAAAGCATCCAAATTTCAATAGAGAAGATGGCTGGGTGCTACCACCAGCTTGGGATCCCGTGATAAATATAGTCAAATCCAAAAGCATTCCACTGCAAGACCTCAAGATACTGTAAGCTCTTTCTGCGTAGATAGGACTAACAATAATAATTAGAAGACCTGAGGGTACCCTAAGACAACTATGACATATGGACAGCTACCACCTCAGTCCGCCCGTGACCATGAATGCTGTAAAGTATTCGAAACATCAATAATAAACCCCAATATACTCCGTAAAATTAGTTTCATTTCAATGTGTAATATTCGCGTCAATATCAGAAATCATTACAAAATATATTATTTAATTCTAGCAATATAGTATATAATCTTATATGATCTGTAACGGGCACATTCTCATATGCTTGCGAACTTCAGGAAATTAATTTAAAAAATATTACTAGGAAAAAATCAACAAAAACATTTATTTAATAACAACATAAACTAGTACACTTAAGATGACTTGCAATAACTATGGCTGGCTATGCAAGAGTAATTTACTGGAAACTTAAACAGTCTATATCTCTTAAACTACTGAACCAATTTTGATATCGCTCGATCGCAATAGGATTTGTAGTTTCTAAGAAATACGGGGAGAAACCTACATACATACGTACACTCATGAAATTGGTATACTCATATTCACTCATAAATTTTGTTTATGCCCACATAGATTAACATATTATGTAAATATTACTTATTTTTATTAATATTACATACATACACGTCGAATACAGAACTACTCATTTTGAAGTCGTTAAAAAGGGAATCCTTATGGCTGTGCATGGTATGACTTCGTCTATCTGTCTTGCCACACCTATATATTTCAGGAACTACTGGTCCGACTTCTATCCATTTGGCCTTTTAGTTTGTCGTAATTTATTGTTTTCTTCTTTTCTCCCTTGCTTTATGTTTCGAACGGCAGGACACAATATTGCTAATGTCGATTCATTTGTAACAAAACAATGTTTAAAAAAAAGTGAAAAAATGACAAGCCCGCTGAGTTTCTTGCCGGATCTTCTCAGTTGAGGTCGCGTTGTGATCCGGTGGTAGCTTCTAAAAAATGACGATTCAAAAGTGCTAGCGTTAAGCCTATTTGAAATAAAGATTTTTGAGTTTGAGTTTATCGATTTACGTACTTACCCAACAACGAAAGTTTTAGTCAAATCGTGGTAACCCATCTGCTCCATTTTTGTTTGACTTTACATATTCTATGTCGTATGTATGTGGTGATGATTTAATACTTACTATACTAATAGCCCACCACTGTAACCGACTTGCAGCCATCGTGGGAACCCCCTGCTTAGGCCTAAAAATAGTCACCAACGGTTTGTGGTCGGTAATTAATGTAAAACGTCTCCCATATAAATACTGGTGCAACTTTTCGAATTAAAACATTATAGCCAGCGCCTCGCGTTCAATCTGAGAATAGTGTTTTTCAGCTACGGTAGGTAAGTGCCCAGGACACATACACAACCGGTCGCTTACGCGCCCCGCGGCCGTCCACGCATCCGACCCAAACTGTAGCCAAAGTTTAAGTTCCCAGAGAATCAAGGTGGCAGAAGTTTTTATCGTCAACGTTAGAACTAACAAATGTATGGGTTTTACTCCTCTTCCTGGATGCAGAAAAGGGGACTACATGGTTTGTGAAATATAATATGTCAGATGAATGATGCTCCATATATAATTGTTTATAATGAAATAAAAGTAATTCTTAAATGGAATACATTAAGTATTTATATATTTATCGTAGGTACAAAAAAGGTACTAAATTATTATGCAAAGATTTCAGCAATATATGGACCGTAAGTACCCAAAGTAAAAAGTGGGAAGCCATCCTGACGTCAGAATGGCTTCCCACTTTATTTATTAAATAACTTTGTTATTACTGAGGTACAAAATATTTAAACATAGGTACAAAATAGTACAAAATAGGTACTAAATCTTGGTAAAGTTTCACGTGAATCCGTGCTGTGGTCCGGTCATCCTGACGGACACTCACTCACCTAGTGGGAGGCCTGCCTGCGCTGAGTCTTCCGGTTCGTGGTCGCCACTCGAGAAGTTTTCTTCCCCATCGGTTATCGGTTTTTCACTTCAACTTGTAGTCTGAGAGCTATGTCTGTATTGATTACATGCTCAATCGTATCTAAGAAAATAGTAAGGGTTTGGTACGCATCCCCGCTTAGTCAATTCATCATTGTTATCATACATTTTTAACTCATAAATAAAATAGAACTGTTGTTACCAGTTAGCTCTTAATGTACGTGACTCACATTATCATCTTATTTCGTCCCTAATTTGAATTAGCTATTCGTGTCTACGCTTGCGTCAAGTGTATTGTGATTAGTCAATACTTGTTATAAGTATTTAATATTCAGGAGTGCAGGGTAATTAATTCAAAATAAGGACAAAGCGATAACTTTGTAATTTTTCACTACAGTTTTCCGATATAGCACCTAACTGCCGCCACATTTTCTCTAAAATATAATTACACATCTTTATATTGTTTTATTAAATAATATTCATTAATATAAAAGTGAATTACCTTCACGAGATAATTGATATCGATTTTCAAAACGAGTTTGATTTCAATCACTCATCAATCACGAAATTATGTTAAAGAGCACATTATTTTGTTTTTTTTTGCACTCTCCAACATATGTGTTTTCATACTGCTATCCGAATAAATAAAATTATTTCAGCCCCTACAAATTATAAACATTAATATTTAAACAAACTGCATTCGTTTTATTTTAAAAATACATTTTTAACGGAAATTTTTATGAAAACATAAATGTTAAATTATTTAAATATATTGTTGCAATATACATTTAATAAATAATAATAGTTTTGTTTCATGGTTTAAGATTGTGATGGTTTGTACTAAATGTTTCAATTTGTTTTAAAACTGTCCATTTAAAATAGTTGACCTCTTGTTGATGTAATTTTAGTTTTGATAATATGTTGAGATTTGAGTGAATGTCTTTTAGTGTGTTATTGTAATAACAAATATGAAAAATCTTAATGGAAATAATAAGCTGCATATTTCTTATGCCTTATTGACTTTCAAGACTTACTTCTATGAAACCCTAGCAGCTGTCATCATGCTATCAGTAGATAGTGTGTTTCACATCTTAGGCTTTGTCAGTCAATAAACAACAGATAATAGGCAGTTTTCTTTATTAGACTGAATTAACTATGTTGCATAACAAGTTAAATGTTATATTTTAAGAAATATTAGCAATTATTTCGAAAGGACATTTTAAATAAAGCATTTCATATTCGTTATTTATTTGTTCTACATAAGGCATTAGCGTAATTGTTTAGTCAAAATGGTAAATGTAAATAATATCTTGTTTAAATGATTTATTTAGATTTTAAGTGTTCAATTTAATGTATATTAGATTGAATTAGACAAAATGTCGTCATAAGAATAGTATCTGAACCAATAACCACTTTTACATGAGCATGTTTTAAAAAAATTGTTGAATCCAACTAATGGACCAATAAGTGGCACTTTAAATTTTAGACATTGTAATCAACAACTGAGCAAGAATAGCAACCAACCCACAGTGTTGTGGACAGTTTGTTCAAGCATATTGGATCATTGTATGAACTTATGTTAATACATAAAAACCTCGAAAACATTCCTTTGTTTTATTCAGATAATATGGATTTCAGGAAATTAAGCATACTTGTGATTTTTTTGATTCCAAATAAGAAAGGTTTTGGTAACAATAATTTATTAACATGGTAACATTCTACAAGTTCATTCTGATTTAGCATCACATGGATTTCCCAAAGCTTTGATAAGTAGGTCAGGTTTTTCGGCTTCCAACATAGACAATGCTGCTTGAAGGTCAATATTGTCACCAGGGTCGGTTATTACCAGGAATTTCAATGCAGGCATCCGTATTAGAGCATAAACGCAACCTACACACAGTTGACAGCCACTTATGTCAAGAAACTCTAATGTGCTTCCATTTTGGCCAGCTAGTCTGTCAATGCACCAAACGTCTACATGTTTGTTGTCCTTTAGTGACAGCCATTTAAGAAAATGGAGGTTTTGAAGGTTCTGTATCCCTTCATATCTGATGCCATTGTGGTGGAAATGTGTACAGTCTATGGCTTCCACAAAGTACCCATCAACATAACGGTCAGGAAGTTTCAGGGTGATCAAATCCCCAACAATCCATTTCTTTTCACCTTTTAGTCTGTGGGAAATACAAAAAAAGTTTGATTTCTATAAAAAATAAAATCCATCAGCAACTAGAAGTATATAAGTTAGTCAAGAAGAACAAGTTTCCTACAGTATCCACCATACACCATAAACAAAGGGTGAAATTGGTCTATCATACAACTTGTGTGAAATCAATTAGTGAAATTTAACGATATAAAAATGTATGGATTATAATTGTGTAATATGTGATTGATCAATCAGTTTCCAAGTACTCCCCAGTTCCCTTATTACATGTAATGTGTGCTTGCAAGCATAACCTAGCAGGTTGCACAGTGAGAGCCTCCTCAAACAGTAAAAGAGGATTTGCAATACACAATAATAAGATGGCAGGTTAATTCTTTACATCTTGTGTGTAGGTGAATATAAAAAAAATGCAATACCTAGTAACAAGACCTTTATCAAGCCGTGAATCACTAAAATTATTGATCTTCTCAAAATTACCTATAAAAATATTCTGCTGAGTGTAAATATCTTTCATTTAAATCATTACCTGACTGCATTGCTACGGTAACAGAAGAAGTGCATTGCTGCTAAGTTGGAACCCAGAGTAGCAACCCTTTTTGGTATAAATTTCTGATTCTCTATTTCCTGTAGCTCTTTCATATTTGACCACCAGTCTTTTATTTTTTCTAGAGTTATATCTGGTACTTGTGACATTACCCTTAGTATATCAGGGCTGGGATTCTTCTCAATAAAAACTGATAGTTTGGTTCTAAATTCGCCATCACGTTTTATCCAGGGTTTTCTCCATTCAGGGTAAGGTTGTCCGTAGACTGTGCGAGGCTTCCTGCCTTCTTCCTCGCGCTGATAGATAGATTTATCACAGTAGTTTCGGGATATTGCATAAACTGGACGACATAATGCGCTGGTTCGTAAAGAGAGCGCCATTCCGTTACCAAATGCAACCTATTATTTACACTAAATTACTGCAGCCATAAGTTGTAATTTGTCAATATAATGCAAAAACTACCAATTATTTAATAAATAAGAAACTTTCTAACCACAGTATTTTTTTTTAAGGTTATGTTTTTTTACGTTGTTTGACAGACTTTTTTTTTTTTTTTTTAATATTTATTTTTACGGCTCTGGGTACAAGCCCTTTGCCTTTCAATTATTTTAATTACAGTTCAATTTGTATTTCATATTTTTATAAATGTTCTACTGTATTTTTTACGTATTTGTAAATAGATTTGTAAAATTTTGGATCTCGTAATAACTCAGTCAAACAATTTGGCACTTCTTGTGAGTTTTTGGACACTTTGTCTAGTTCTGTCACTAAAATTAGTCTGTTCATATTATAAGTTGGACATTTGAGCACAATATGTTCTAAGTTACACATATCTTCACTACATTTGTCACAATTTGAATTTTCGCGTAGTTTTAGTCTATATAGGTGGGTAGGAATCCGACAATGACCAAACCTCATTCTATTTAAAGTGGTGATAAAATTTCTTTCTTCGACATGTTCCATCTTGTGGTACCACGGTTGGGCGGGCGGGGCTCTTTGTATCTCTGCATACCACTTTCCTTTTTCTTTACTGACTTCCGACCAATAGTCATGCCACAACTGTTTTAAATTTTCGGCTAGTATACTGTAAAAGTCAGTGTATGGTATCTTTATAAGGGCTGAATGATCTTCATCATATTGATTACGAGCTGCTTGATCTGCTAATTCATTGCCATATATTCCACGGTGTGAGGGCACCCATTTAAATACAACTTTTTTTCCTAGTCCATTTAGTTCACTAACTAATTTAATGATATCATAAATGATATAATTTAAATTATATTTAAGAGTATGACTATTTACAAGGTTAACAGCACTTTGACAATCACTTTTAATTACAAATTTTTCCCTATTTACAAATTTTACATGTATTAGTGCTTGGTAGATAGCGTAACATTCTGCAGTAAATATACTACACCGACTATCCAATTTGTAGCATTTCGAGACATTATAATGCGGATCATAAAATGCAGAAGTTACTCTATCTCCAGTTTTGGAACCATCCGTGAATAGAGTGTACCGTTCCGTATCATGCGTAAACTCTTCAATACAAGTAGAGCTATTTACAAAATCATCAAATTTTACATTATATACAGGCCAAATACTACTTTTGTACATATTTACAGTAATGTCTTGTAAATGAATAACAATACGTAACATTTCAGGTATTTGCCCAGACTGAAGTCCTTCACCAGTGACGTATGGTCCGAAATTGACAGATGTCATTGGGTGTCTTGGAAGAATTCTGTTTAAAACTGTCAAGTTATTTGAAGTCAACAGTTTCAAACAAAATTTTTCTGCTAATTGTAATCTTCTAAAGGACAACGGCAATATACAAGATTCACATTCCATGCTGTTAATGGGAGTAGAACACATAGCACCGGTTATTATTCTTAAAGCTTTGTTCTGAAGTATGTCAAGTTTACGCAGTAGCGACACATTTGCATTCATATATGCTGTCGAACTGTAATCAAAGTGACTGCGTACAATACCTTTATACAGCATGGATAAAGTTTTTGGATCAGACCCCCAATGAACACCTGCCAATGATCTGAGTACATTTATTCCTCTACTGGCATTTCTGATGATATAATTTATGTGATTTGTGAATGTTAACTTCTCGTCTAAGCAAACTCCCAAAAATTTTTTCTCATGTAGCCTTGGAAGAGCCGCACCATTGTATTCAACTGACACAGTACAAGACATTTGTTTTCTAGAAAATATTATGACTCCACTTTTACTAGGGCTAACATTCAACTGCAACTTATGATTATATAAGTTATTTATTTTATTTAAAGCACTATTTAAACGATGTGCAGCAATATCTACATTTTTATTTACACTATATACAACAAGATCATCAGCAAACTGTAAAAAGTTTACATTTTGATCTGATAAATATTTACTAATTTCGTGTGTGTAAAGGTTGTACAACAAAGGTGAGATTGTTGCACCTTGCATCGTGCCTTTGTAGATATGTCTAGGCCCATGCAATATATTATTATATTTAACATACATAATCCGGTCATATAGAAAGTGAAATATCCATTTACAGACGTGTCCTGGAATACCAATGTTTGATAAGATGCCGACAAGCACAGCTGGTTTGACATTATCAAAAGCACCCTCTACATCTAAGAATGCAGCAACAGTGGAAGAGTGACTATGGAAGGAATTCTTAATATCGGCTATAAATGCTGTGAAACTTTCTACTGCACTTTTACCCTTACGAAAGCCAAACTGTTGTTCAGGTAAAATTCTATTACTTTCAACATACCAGTCTAGTCTAGCTTTAATCATGCATTCAAAAATCTTACCAATACAAGATGATAAAGAAATAGGTCTATAGGAATTAAAATCATCAGATGGTTTATCAGGTTTCAATATAGGAATGACACATTGTGTTTTCCATGCATCAGGAATGTTCTGTGTTTCCCAAAGAAGATTGTATAAGTTGAGTAATATTTTTTGGGTATCAGTATGCATATTGTGTATTAATATATAAGGTACATCATCTAAACCAGGAGTAGTGTTTTTTCGTGACTTAATAGCTAAAATGAATTCCTTCCATGTAAATGATTGTGAGAGAAAGTGACCTTTAGGGCTACCATTCTGATTAAAGATTATAGATAAGGCATCATTATTTATTTGTTTTTCAGGGGGTGATGGAGGAGCATATTTGTTAAGAAAACCTGGTATCCATTCATCATTTTTGGAACTTTTTTGAATGGAAATATTCTTAAATTTTCTTATGTAATTCCATATATTGCTAACAGGTGTGTATCTATTAAATGACTCACACAATGTTCTCCAACTATTTCTCTTTTTTTCACTTATTAATTTCTTTTTCTTTGCATCCATTTTTTTATATTGAATATAGTTATCAATTGTTGGATTGGATCTATAAAAATTTAAGGCATTTTTGCTGTTAGTAACAGCTTCTAAACATTCATTATCCCACCATGGAACTGGTTTCCTTTTAATGTGTTGTGTGGTTTTTATTAATTTAGGAATGCATTTATCCTTCACTTTACATAATATTTCATAAAATTGATTATAACTAGCAATAGGGTCTGTAGGATTCATGTGATAATTTTCAAATGCAACTTTAGTTTCCAAAGTATACCGAGTCCAGTCAACTTTAGAATATAGATATTTTTCAGTTGGTTCACCTACTTCATATTTTGATATACATGTATGAATGTCTATAATAGTGGGATAATGATAACTGCCCATAGGATCATTGTGGACATTCCATTCACATAACGGTGCGATTATAGGACTTACACATGATATGTCTATAGCTGATGGATTATGATTAGCAGTACCAACAGTAGTTGAACTTCCAGTATTTAAAATGCACAGATCTCGTTCATCTATCATATTATATATTTCAGCACCACGAGAATTTGTAGTGAGGCATCCAAATGCAACATGATGAGCATTTAGATCACCTGAGAGCAATATAGGATTTGGTAGACTGTTTAATATATTTTTAAGTTTCCTGCATTTTAATCGCCCGCTAGGGCTACTATTTGGTGGAGAATAGACACATAATATAGTTAAATTACCCGCATCAGTACTTACAGTGATCGCCACCGATTGTAAATAACTATAAAATGGGGTAGGAAGTACTTTAAATTTAAAATCAGGTTTTATTAAAATACCTACTCCTCCATGACCATTTAAGCCGTTCTGACTGATAAATTGATATCCAGGTATATAAAATCTACTATTGTCCTTTAACCATGTCTCATTAAGTAAACATATGTCCACATCCTGTTCATTGAGATAGTTTATAAGCAAAGGTTTTTTATTGTTAACACTTTGTACATTAAATTGACTTATTCTTAAAAATTGTTTATCCATTTTTTAGCTTTTTAAAAAGTACGTCTTTAATAACAGATACAGTAACTTTTCTATCCTCATTTCCTAAAGCAACCAGAGCCGATACTAAACTCATAACAATGTTGTCGTTTTTCAATATTTCTTCAATTAACTGATCATTTGTAATGTTAGGTTTCGTTTGAATATCTTTGTTAGGGATGGTAGGGATTATGGTAGGGTTTATAGGTTTAGTTTTGGGTGTGGGAAGAGCTGGATATTCAGTGTAATTATGTATGTTTGTTTTTCCAGATACTGCCTTAGCATAATTAGTTTTATTTTTCTTTTCAAATAACTTTTGTAATTTTATAGGACAATCCCTTGCGATCGCCAGATGAGGCCCACCGCAGTTTATACATTTAACTGCATTATCTTTATTACAATCGGTATAATGATGCTCACCTGCACAAATAGAGCACATTTGTTGAGATTTGCATATCTTAGCTCCGTGATTGAATTTGAAGCATTTATAGCATTGTAAAAGTGGAGGTATGTATTCATATACGGTATATCTAAATATATCTAAATATACAGCCTCAGGAAGTGTATTCGCTAAGAAAGTAACACTGACTGTGCCAAATGGTTTAATTTCATTGTTTACTTTTCTAGTAAACCTACGTACAGATATAATTTCATAAGCAGAAGTCAATTTTTTAAATAATTCCTCATTACTAATGCTAGTTGGAACAAAACGTAATACACCAATTTTTTCCACCGCTCTTGCAGGAATATAGGCTTTGTATGTATTTTTCTTCAGAAAGTCCTCATTGGTTAAAAAGTTATTCGCGTTATTCGCTTGCGTGAAAGTAACAGATATTTTATTTGCATTCAGCCTTTTAATGTTTTTAACACCTTTAATTTCATTTTTGAAAAGTCCTGCCGTGGCTAGAGGATTTTTGTTTCCTAGTTTGTCTCCTTCGACGAAGACACAAAACTCTCCTTGCTGACTGTTTTCAGGGAAAACACGTATGTACCCGGGTTTATTATATTGTTTATAAAAGTCCTCACTCTTTTTTAGATGTTCCTCACCATCACCTTCGTCCTCCGCCCCCCGTGGTCTCTTGGGAGGTGGTCTCCGCTGGTACCCCGAGGAATTATCCCCGGGGGGATCAGCCATTTTGACTACACTATGTACACTATATATTTAATATTTACAGTAGAACTAAGATTATTTTGTACAAAATGTCTATTTATAAGAATTTAAAATAAAAATTTTCGTAACTTCGCGCCTTTATTCTTTGAAAGCCCGCCAAAAAGTCCTGTTTGACAGACTGACGGGCAGTGTTGCCAGGTGTAACTTTACAAATAAAATCCGGAGTTCAAACAAAGAAATCAGGAGATTTGGATTGGAGGGGTAGGAAAAAAAGAACAGATTCGATAATTTATTTATTACTTTTTAATGCAGTATACTCTAAATAAATTACTAGTTTAAAAAACTAAAAATACACGCTTTTATAAGGACTACTGCACTAAAAAGCAATAAATAAATTATCAAAACCGTCCTTTCTTTCTTTCTACCCCGTGCTTGTAATTTATGGATTATATTTATGTGTAAAGGCGTGGGGCGCCTTTTCTCTGCAAATGATTATAAATGATTGTCATGTGAATACAAATACTTAGCGTTCTTGAAATTCGGCAGAAATGTTAAGCTGTTATTCAGAAAAGGCGCCCCACGCTTTTACACATAAATATAATCTATAAATTACAAGCACGGGGAAGAAAGAAAGAAAGGACGGTTTTGATAATTTATTTATTGCTTTTTAGTGCAGTAGTCCTTATAAAAGCGTGTATTTTAAGTTTTTAAACTAGTAATTTATTTTATACATTTTAGTCTTAGAAATTTTCGCCTAAACTACGGATAAATTTAGCCCAAGTATTGATTAGGTCCTCATTAATGGTCAAAGTGAAAAGAACTCTTCAAAAAAAATCAAATGAGCCCACACTCGATGTGTTTACTAGCAGCCAATCCAGGGTTCCGTCACCCACCTTCCTGTTCGATCATCAGGTCCAGAATAATGGTTAATGTGAAAATAACTCTTTAAAACAAATCAAATGAACCCAAACTCGATGTGTTTACTAGTAGCCATTCCAGGGTTCCGTTACCCACCTTCCTGTTCCATCATCAGGTCCTCATTAATGGTGAAAGTGAAAAGAACTCTTTAAAACAAATCAAATGAGCCCAAACTCGATGTGTATACTAGTAGCCAATACAGGGTTCCGTCCCCCACCTTCTCCAGTTCCATCATCAGGTCCTCATTAATAGTCAAAGTGAAAAGAACTCTTTAAAACAAATCAAATGAACCAAAACTCAATTAGTTTACTAGTAGCCATCCAAGGGTTCTCTTATCCACCTTCGAGCCCCAGCATCAGATCAGCTCGATGATACCACATTATTGCATTGTCACCGGTCCTTGATACATGTGCAAAATTTCAAATGATTTGGACGTGTAGAAGTGACTCAAAATTGCATCGCAAGATTCCATTACCATCATACATACATACAGGTCAAGCTAATAAAAGCGTGTTAAAAAGCTTGTATTTTTAGTTTTTAAACTATTAATTTATTTTATTTTTAATCATACTAAGTATATTATTTCCTATCACCATTGTAACAGTGCTTTCTGCAAAAATAAATGCTTTGGTTTGATATGATTTTGGCGCCCTCTGAAGCTGGCGCCCGGGGCCGGTGCCCCGGTTTGCCCCCCCCCCCCTAGATCCGGCCCTGCCCCTGAGGTGCTCTTAAATACGTCGCTCCCCTTTCAGACTGAAGAGCTATAAGCAAGCGCACGTCCTATTTTCCCTTAGAGGAAGAAAACAATAGAGGGCTGGACACTTTCTTTCTCATTCACCCAAGAAAAGAATGCGTTTATGTAGGTTACGTGTGATAGAAAGAAACAGTGTATATGATTTTTTGTCCCTCAGCATGTGTTCGATTTTTCCGCGCCGTGGGTGCGAAACAAATTTGACGTTTGCTCCCACTTTGCTCCGTGACAATTTTATCGTGGTTTTAATATTAAATAAATAACTTAAAATTCAATAAAAAACTAACTGTGACATTCCTGTGTGTTGTGGAAATCCTATAAGAATCGTGCAGTGCAGTATTATAGGCTGTAAAAGTGACAGTGAACGTAAAATTAGTGGAGTATCGTTTCACAGGTAAACGTGAATTATTATGGCCAATTTAGAGATTACATTTAGAAACTAATACATGTAAACGACTTATTTAGATCTTATTGCTCTAAATTAGTTACTATTTTACTTGAAAGTTACGTGTAAGATCGATAAATTCTTGTTTTTCATCCATAACCTAAAATTTTAAGTTTATTGATCGCCATTATCAGTGTTGCCAGTGTATAAAAGAGAGACTACCATAAATAAGTGGTAAATTATTATTAAGTGCATCATACACGATCCCACATGCTGGGTGCATCGAAGAATTTCTCAGATTTCCCGAATTTATTTTTATGATTTCCTGAAAATATGGATATTTGTATACTGTGGATAGCAGCAACAAAAAGAATTAATTAGGTTGATAAAAGTTATTCCCGAATGCTTAAATATTCAGAAATAACGTAAGCGCTCAAGTAATTCGTCCAAGGCTGCGCAGGACGTATTCATTCGTTATTTATAGGCACAATGGTCATTGTACATTTAATCGTGCTTTTACTATATGCATGTTGTTTAAATATATGTATGTATGTTGTTGGTTACAATTTATTGGTAAATTTGTCTGAATTATAAATAAATAGTACCGACGTTGAATAGTTTGTTTCATTTGCCCCCCTGTTATGTACCTATCTCGCTTGACAACTAAAGTGATGATCAATAAAGCAAAGTGACTATTAAATAACTATCAAATGATTCATTTGGTATTGCCTAACTTGAATCACCAATAAATACCAAACACACTTTCAGTAGACATCAAAGTTTGGTGGACAACTGAAGCTTGATAGTCACTTTGCTTTATTGATCATCACTTTTTTTTTTGTAGGAATAGTACTGATTCACCGGACAAGAGGGCGAGCGCTTAAAGCGCTCCAGCCAGAAAGGTTTGGGTAGCGACTAGCACAAGGGCACTTCAGGGAGGCACGGCCTCGGCTTGGCCTGCCGCTTAGAGAAAATGAGTTTACCACCGGTTCACAACGCGCCCCCGCTGAGAAGAACCGGCAAGAAACTTAGCGAGGGGATGCATGTCGAGGTCGCATGCGTACGGATCCCTTCGGCCTCGCTGGCGAGACCGGTGTCTGTGTGTTGATGTGTTTACGACTCTTGACATCGTTGTCGGTGTTGGTGTTGTGTCATGGTCCAGGAGGACGGATATCGGGTCGGGTGGGTCGAGCAGTACATGCCGCGGACGGCGGCGATGTACGGCTGTTCGACGATCTGAGGGACCTGGCCGCTGCCCAATAGGACATGGGTTCGATTCCGAAGGATTCCGAACAATTGTCTGGGTGTTATTTATCTATTTAAATATGTATTTATACAGTTTACAAGTATTTGTAATCATTTATCTGGTTACCTTACTAAAGGATCTGCGTAGATTGAGATCAGGTGGTCATTGGTCAAGCGTAGATTGTCCCAAGATACTAGTACTATAGATTTGTATATTGGAGAAATTTACTAAAACTTACCCGGTAAATGGCCATAGTATGTATTATATTAAGTTATAAGAAAGCCAATTTTTGCCTACCTCTCTGGGAAATAGCTTAATATTGTTTTTATTTCTTAACTTTTTTGTATGAGGCTAATAATTATCTACAGTTCTAAGCCACTTTAATCACCACGTGATATCACCCAGGTGAACAATGTGGAATAGACCTTAGCTACAGCATATATGATATTAAGTGTACATTCACTTTGTAGCCTCCGTCGTGGGTTCGAATCCTGCGAAGGGCAACAAATTTGAGTAGTTGTTCCTTACTGGCTAGGACAATGCAGGCCGATGACCTGATTGTCTGTAAAGTAAGATGATCCATGTGTCGGGATTTGCGATAGAACGTATGCCCGACTCCTGTCCGTCAAATTAAAACGCCGAGCTTTGGTAATAAACACTTATAATCAAATTGAGAGAGAACAACTTATAATACAGTGGAGTAATCGTAATAATTAAAACATGTCATCTTTTTGACAGCCCCTTTGGCGTTCCGAAACCGTGATCCGAGATACGCCACACATGCGTCGGATGGGCATGTAAAAAGTCGGTCCTGCGCTTAACTTCTCCCCAGTCGTGTCGGTCTTCCGTCCTATCGGATTATGAGAGGTACCTATTATATAAAGGAAGAGAGAGTGCACTTGTGTCTACGCAAGCACTTGTGCACTATAATATCTCCTGCGTACATGGCTGATCTTGTGAAAGATTGGCCGCTGTGGTCGTTTCGGCTAGGAGGACCTTATTATAACAATCACTTTCGTACTTTTTGCAGACTGTCATAGATTAAGACGATATAATGTAAGAAAAGCAAATGTTGTGTCAAAAAAGTGGTTTTTGGTTAGGAAAGAAAATATAATTTACAACAACCTCCGTATTTGCTTTACACAAAGGGTAAAATTTCCCTTACGTGGCAACTCTAAATTTAGTATGTACTTATTTTTCTGTCCTTATCGGCGGCACGCTTGGTATATGTCTGTATTATATTCTGTCTACGTATTTTCCGGTGAAGCTGTGTTATGGCCATTGTAGATGGGCAACATCACCTTAATTAATAAAAAGAAAACAAAATTTTTCCGACAAGGCAAGACTGTCCATAGATTATAAGTAAGTATAAAGCTACGTAGTCGTCTACGTAGTAAATAACATTGCGATTAAGTTTTTTATTGTTTTGTTTGGGTGGGTTGGTACCTCAGGTTGTATCTCCTCTAAGGTTGGTACCGAACTAATAGTACTTACGTGAGTGTGTATAGTGAGGCAGTTCTAAAAGGCTTAGTATAATGTTCTCATCCATTATAACTTAACGTGGAAAACAGCAATGAATGTTGGTAGCGGAAACCATTCCTTATTCTCATTTCAACAAGTTTTTTTTTATTTAAGTCTGTGTGAAAATTTAATTATCCCGTCTCCTCGTCTGGGACGTTAAAGCTTAGTGTTTTCATCTTATTTTCACTTGAGAAGTGCCTACCCAATGAAGTTTTTCATAATAGGTCTTTGAGAGAACATTAATTAATTTTCTTAATGTAGGTAGGTAGTATTTTCTTAATAGTGGTACTAGATAATACTTCAAGCAAAATGGTTTAGATAGATAAAGACGGTTTTATTTTGTGATCGATCTCATTGATATTCAACATTTGGCAACGATTAGGTTTCGATAAAAGCCGGTTAAAAAGATAGGATTAATCAGACATTATTATTAGGTACACTATTTAAGCAGGAGGGTAGAAACCAGTTGATGACTGCGATCGTAAAAAAAATGTCAGTTATTATAGACAATTTTCGTACACACGATCTATAAAACTGCAGAAACGGTCTGCGCAGTCAAATCGCTACGTTATATCGTTGTCGCGTGTACCGGGCATTAAACGCCTAAATTTAGGAAGGTGTAATAATGACCCCTTGAAAACAAACGCTGCTACACTGATTGAGTGACTGAATTAGGACAGTGTTATCAGAAGCTTATAACTGGCTACTAAATTGGTTTCTGAATTCAGAAGCCTCAATTTAGAAAGATGTAATAAGCTAGCGTGACTATCAATACTTTTAATTACCTACTGCGGAACCTGCGAAACAAGTAGGTAGTTATATTAACGATGGAAAATAAACTGCACGGCTTTGTATACCTACCCAGAAACGCACTGAAAATAAGGAATCTAGCACATGCTCATGTGTTGGGGAAACCATTGTCGATAAGTTTATATAAGATCTATTACTAGAACATATTTCATCAACATTTAATGTAAGTATTTGTAATAGTACAAAATCAACAGATATGTTTAAGCATATTATGTTTGCTCTGGGTGGAAATCGAACCCACGACCTTGTGTGTATTATATACTTAAGTAAAAAAATTTATTTTTGTAAAACCCGAATGTCTGACAAAATAAAATATCACAACGTGTAACCAGTTGTAAAAATACGATATCGTAAATCTCGGGCCAGTGAATAGCACGCCGATACATTATTCGAGCGAGCAGCTGATTTACCGCTTTCAGTAAATAATATCTATTCCACTATGCTGTCTGGGGTAAATCCGTGAAATCCGCATAGCTCACACACACTAACCTAGGCGGCACGGACGGAGTGGACCAGTATGACTCCATGGCATTGAGAGTAGAGATAAAGATTTTAATATGGATCCCCGTCAAAGCAAATACTTACTAACAAAACTATGAAACAAACGCAAAAAAAACACATAAACTTAAAACATACACAAAGCGTTCTGAAAGTAAAAAATGGCGGTCAAGTGCGAGACGGTCTCACGCACCGTAACGGTATTTTTTCCATTTTTGATTATCAGCAAAATACTACGTGAAATAAACCAAAATAAAATCTATATATATAATATTACTTGTCCTGTCTGACTGACTGACTGATTCATCAACGCACAGGCCAAACCGCTGGACCTAGAGAAGCTGAAATTTGGACAGTAGGTTCTTCTACGTAAGCATCCACTAAGAAAGTGTTTTTGAAAATTCCACTCCTAAAGGAGTTAAATGAAGTGGCAAAAAAAATTGCGGGCGTCGGCCGCAGGGAATTGCTAGTATTAAATAAGACTGGCAGTGACAGGCTGCTAATACATTTAAATGGATCATTTATGTTGAAGGGATTCTCAAATGTTTCCTCCTGAAAAATGGTTTTTATTATAAACTAGCTGACCCACGCAGCTCCGCCTGCGCTATTTTTACGTTAATTAAACTTTTAATAACAGACATTCGCATGGAATACATAACCTCCTTTTTTATAGTCGGTTAAAAACTGGGACCCACTTTTTACTTGCTCTCCGAAGCACGGACCCGTTTAGTTCAAATGGCGTTAAACGGTCACCCATCTATTTAATGACCTTACCTAACGCTTAACCCGATCGATTACAAAACCTTGATTACAACTCTCTATGAGTGTTCCCTTACTAATATTTCCTATATTATAAAGAAAAATTGATAAAATCGGACCAAGCGTATAACCAAGTACCCATTTTGACTTTAATCCCCTCTCCCAAAAGAACCGTGCTAGATTACGGGATAAAAAGTATCCTATGTCCTACCTCGTAGTAAGATCTCAAATCATGCCAAGTTTCATTTGAATCCATTCAGTAGTTTCGGCGTGATGCTCAGCCGTGATACAGACAGACAGACAGACAGACAGACAGACAAAAATTAAAAAAAATTATATTTTCGTCCTCAGTATCGGTTATAGAATGCCCTCCAAATATAATTTTCAAAATATCTTCAATGTACAGAATTTGACCTGTTACAGTTTTATTATAAGTATAGATCTATGTGAAAAATCGACACGGCAAGTGATCCAAGTAAACGGAAAAAAAAATGTAAGTAAGTATATCATCACTGCCGCACAAGAAGAATTTAACAACACTATTAATTAAGCCATTTCGGCCATGCCATGCTAGAGAAACTAGACACACACTCCAATTAAATTATCTTTATTTCTTTCTTTTTACACTCGAAAAACAATCCTTTTGCAATTTGGGACTATCAGATACAGCGAAGCACATTGTCGTATAATTAATTGTCGATGTGTTCGCTAGAGTCTACTCGATAAAATATTCATATATCGTCTACAATAAATATATATTTTATTGATATTGCACAACCGCCGATAACATTCATTCGATTGTAAGTTTGGCGGATAATCTATTGTTGTTTTCTTCGTTCGGAAGCAAGAAAACATTGGTAACATCTTGTTCCCCGTATCTATCTTTTTAGAAGAATTCGTCGTCCTAAGGAGTTTTATGTTATGTATGACGTGTACCTTGTCGAAACTTTTATACCTAGTCAGGATTTTTGTTATATTAGATATTTACTGCGCTCCTGTCTGTATCTTAAATACCTAACAAATAGGCATAATGTTGTCTTTTAGTTATGCGAATATTACACATTGGAATCAGACTACTATAAAAGTAAAAATAGGATAGGATGGGATAGTAAAATCTAAAATAAACCACGATAAAATCCGTAAAAGTAGTTTCATTTCAAATAGGTATCAATTATGTATTAATTACGCACAAAAATCTCCGACTGCGCCCAAAAAGAACACTCGTTATTTAAATCTTTTATTGGGAACCTATAAGTAAGGTAAAACACCCAGTGTGCGACAACGCTCCATTGTCCGACATTTAAAAAGTATATTAAAAAAAATAAGAGCAGTTTCTCCTTTCTGAATGGATTTCAAGAATAAACAATAAACGCGGATTATCTAGTTGTCATTGCAAATGACATTTCACACATTCGGCCATTTTTAAGAAAATGGCATGGTATAAGTTTCGACCGCAAGTGATCCTCCATCGTAAGTCTAGTTTTACTAGTAAAATCGTTAAGGAGGTGACTAAGATTTATTGCTCATAACTTTTGTTTTGCTGTATCGAAAATGTTATTTATTTATAAAATTAAGACATAAATTGACTAGTTTTTAATAATTGTTTGACAAGGGTTTGGTTATAATAAAATAAGAAAACACGCCTGTCGGTCAATGGAGTTTTTTTCTTCGCTTTTTCCAAATTTCGACACATGTCGGAACTTTTTTGTTTATTATGTTTTGCACTTTATTTTATTACTTGGCTATGTTTCTTCAGCAGTCTTAAAATATAGTTCTTTCATTTAAAACATCAAACTGCATCCAGTGGTCGACAGTTGTGTCGATGATTGGATATTCCATGTGTTCCAATAACCGACATATTTTGCAAAAATGGCGCCTAAAAAGATACACGCCTTTTCAAATGGCACAGACGATAGAAGCAGTCAGTCTGTTCGACTTCAAAATGCTATTGGGTGGAAAGCACGTCATTTGAGCACCGTAATGCGTTGGTACGCAGAGTTTAATCGAGGCCGCCTCTCCATGATAAAATTCGTGAAGGTCGGCTCTCAACTGCAGTCACTGAGAAAATATGGCTACTGTCATGCCATTTACGGGGCCGGAAGAGACCGTCATAGCTTATAACCAGCACGTGAAAAAAATGCCCTTAGACCAATCCAGACCAATCAGGTACTTATGTTTTCAAAAATAGTTTGACCAAATGAAATGTGTTTAAAGTGTACACGAACACCAGAGTTAAACTAACCCAGCACTACTCTGAGGACATCCCATACATCAGCCTGTACTAGATTGGAATGGCTCTCAAACAGCTTAAAACAAAAAGGTGCCGGGTGAAGACGGAATCACAACAGAACTTCTGAGAGCGGATGGAAAACCGGTACTTTTAGTCCTCCAGAAGTTATTCAATTCCGTCTTACTCGAAGGTACTACGCCAGAAGCATGGCACAGGAGTGTGGTAGTGCTTCTCTTCAAAAAGGTGATAACACCTTATCGAAAAATTATAGACTTATCTCACTCCTGAGCCATATGTACAAGCTGTTTTTGAAACGAAGGAATAGCACGAACGCTGGTGTAATGATTTCCAGCCTAACGAACAAGCCGGGTTTCGAAAAAGCTTTAGCACCGTATACCACATTCATACGCTCAGTCAGATGATACAGAAGACTAAGGAGTATAATCGGTCATTATGTCTAGCGTTTGTTGGCTACGAAAAACCTTCGATTTAATCGAGACCTGGGCAGTATTGCTGTCCCTCCAGCGATGCCATATTCACTACAGGTATCAAAGTGTTGCAACGACCACCATGCCGATCCGACTACAGGACGAGAGTACAAAATCAACCCGATTGAAGAGAGTTGTGAGACAGGGAGACGTTATTTCTCCGAAACTGTTCACGAACGCATTGGAGGACGTTTTCAAGCTTTTGGACTGGTACGGAGTCGGCATCAACGTCAATGGCGAATACATCACTCGCCTTCGCTTTGCCGATAATATAGTAATTACGGCAGAATCACTGAAGGACCTCAATACGATGCTCAGCGACATCAGTAGCGTTAACCCAACCGGCGGGTCTTTAAAATGAACATGGACAGGACGAAGAATATGTCTAATGTCCATGTTGCATTCATACCGATAGTCGTTGGCAACGATACACACGAAGTTGTTGATCACTATGTCTACCTTGGATACATTTAGTGGGTTCAATTTCGACAAAGAGGTCGCTCGAAGCATCCAACTTGGCGTTTGGGAAACTTGGTGACATCTTCTCATCTGAAATTCCGCAGTGCCTGAAGACAAAGTTCATTCACCAATGTATGTTGCCAGTGGTGATAATATGATAATGAGACGTGGTCCTTAACAGCTGGCCTTTTAGAGAAGCTCAGTCACACAACGAGCTATGGAGAGAGCTATGCTCAGAGTTTCTTTGCGTGACAGAATCCGTAATGAGGACATTCGACAAAGAACCAAGGTCACCGATATAGCTCTCATAATCTGCTAGTTGAAGTGGCAATGGGTAGGCAACATCGCTCGAAGAACCGACAACCATTGGGGAAAAAAGGTTCTCAAGTAGCGACTACGAACCGGAAGACCCAGCGTAGGTAGACCTCCTACTAGGTGGGCAGACGAAATTTATTTATCTTTATTATAATACCCAGTTGTCGTTCATTGTGGCGTTCGAAGGGTGAGGCCTATAGTCAGTGGTGGACGTCTTCCGGCTGGTGATGATGATGATGAATACCAATTTATTAAAAACAGTTCTACAATTTATGTTAAATATTTGATTAGTTAAAATAATTCATACGTGACAAAGAATAGTGGAAGTACGTAACGGGATAAGATCATTTACGATTTTTTAATACAGAAATATTGTTATAATAGTCATTACCTACTTAACTTTAGATGAGTTTAAGCATGCCACACACATGTACATGTCCCTGTTTGTTTATTATAATTAAAATAATTAATGTACTTAATAATACTTTTTTTGGGCATGGTGTTAAGATGCGGTCGATATTTGGGTGACGATAAATAGAATATGTCGATTACTAGATCACGATTATTGGATCATGTCGATTACTGGGTGTCGATATATAGAATTTCCTTGTCGATAACTAGGCCAAAAAGAGCCTAAATCTATTTTGATTTATTGATCTACTTATTGGTATTACACTCGTTTTTACTTGATAATATAGAATGAACCCTAAACTTATACCTAGTGCATGAAAGTATCGTATAATATCATCAATAAACTAGATATTTAAAAAAATGTTCACTTGCGATCCTTAAAGTGTCGATGATTGGGGGTTTTACCTTACCTATTTAATGTTTTAGCTAAGTTTTTTGAAAATATACAGGGTGTAAGGGACATCGTACCGAAAACCGATACCAGGGATCCAGTCCATGATTCTGAACATTCTAGTGTTGAAATTGTTCATCGGCTTTTACATGAATTTCCAAAAAAAAATGCCGCTATTTTTAATAATATTAGGATAACATCATTATTGGTATAATAATAAAGCCTAATTTCAATTTCAAAACAATAAATTACTTATTTGTGCAAAATTAGCAATCATCAGCAGCCGAAAAGTCCACTGCTGAACAAAGACCTCTCCCTTAGAAGGGAGGGGTTGCCATAATCTCCACGCTTGGCAGGCGGCTTGATTGAAATTAGCAATGTAATTTGAAAAATAAATATTATTCCGCTCGTATTCACTACATGCTAAAAAATTAACAAGTTAGTCATTTGTCATTTTCCATATTAATAAATGGTTTCTGTAATGTTAAAACGGACAATATGAGACATCTTATATGTATAAAAGTTTTCGGTACGAATTCCCTTACACCCTGTATGTACTCTCTCTGTATGTACATTACATGATTTAAAAAATTCCACCATCCTTTTTCTAGAATCGGACGACAAGTCGCACGGCGGCTACGGACCCTGCGTAGCCGTCCCGCGTAGCAATAAATGTATGAACACCGGAGTGTTGGCTGATCGGTGGCCAGCCAAACATATTTGGTAGTGTTGATTATGACATAGCTACCAATTGTCTTTGGCTGGTCACCGGTCAGCCAGCCAGCTCATACATTTATCGCTATGATTTTGATTTTGTAGTGAAAAACAGTCCGGACTAATAATAATAATATCTTGGGACAATCCACACTCGATCATCCGATCCCAAACTAGGCAGAGCCTGTACTATGGAATCCAGACAACTGATACTAATACATAAATACTTTTTTTTGTAAATACTTAAACTTAAATAGATAAATAACACCCAGACACTTGGTGGGAATCGAACCCACGACCCATCGGGTAGCAGCCAGGGTGCCTAACCACTAGACCAACGGGTCCGTCGAGTAATTTGCGTTGATAATACGTACAACACTGAACTAATTTGCCTGGGTCGGTTTTTGCGGATAGTATACAGGGTTACAGGAAAAGTCGTGCTAGATCCGTTGAGGGCGTGGAGTACCCATCATTTCTGACTTATTTCACTATGAAACACCCCACCCTAAACTTAACCAAAATAAAAAAAAAGTAAAAAAAAAAATAAACTTAACTTAAACAAAATAAAATTTAATAGCCTAAAAATCGGCAATTTTCAATAAAAAATTTAAAGTCGAAAATCTCGAAAAGGGTTAAGTTTAGGGTGGGGTGTTTCATACTGAAATAAGTCAGAAATGATGGGTACTCCACGCCCTTAACGGATCTAGCACGACTTTTCCTGTAACCCTATATAATTTTCAAATTACATTGCTAATTTCAATCAAGCCGCCTGCCAATCGTGGAGATTATGGCAACCCCTAAATTGTATTAAATAAAGCGGCATTTTTTTTTGGAAATTCATGAAAAAGCCGATGATAAATTTCAACACTGGAATGTTCAGAATCATGTACTGGATCCCTGGTATCGGTTTTCGGTACTATGTCCCTTACACCCCGTATATCAGTAAACCTAAATTATATCTATTGGCCTATCCATTTGGTAGCTCAACATTATGTATTCTGTGGCTACAAAGTGACAGTCACCTTATGCATAATCTATAGATATTTTGAAAAATAAAACTAAACATTGTCTGACTAAATATTGTATAAATTGTAAAACCTTAATTGGCTGTAAGATTTACATGTATGTCTACGTTTACTACTATGTCTAAGAGCTGTGGTTTTTGTAATAAACATTAAATAAATATTGTTGGGTGGCATTCTATAACCAATACTGAAGTCAAAACTGTATTTTTTGTTGGTCTGTCTGTCTGTATCATGGCCGCGCATCACACCGAAACGACTGAACGGATTCAAATGAAACTCTGTATGATTTGAGTTAATACTACGATGTAGGATGGATGCTATTTTTTTACCTCTTAATCCAGCACGGTTCTCTTGGGAGAGCGAATTAAAGTCAACATGTTTATTGGCTATACGCGTGGTCCAATTTTATCATTTTTTCATTATAGTTATAATAAATAATATGGAAACACTCATAGACAATTGTTATCAATGTTTGGCAATCAATCAGGTTAAGCAACGTTAGGTAAGGTCACTACATAGATGGGTGATCATTTAATGCCATTTGCATTAAGCGTCTCCGTGCTTCGGAGGGCAAGTCGCAGTATTTAACCGACTTTTAAAAAAGGAGGTTATGTATCAAATCAAATGTATGCTATTGAAAATGTAGCATAAAAAGAGCGCGGGTGGAGCTGCGCGGGTTAACTGGTTTAATATAAAAAATACCTACTTATTCATTCCGTCACGTTAAAACTATTTTGTACCTCTAAGGTCGTGGGTTTTAATCCCGCGTAAAGCAGACTTTGTGCAGTTGTTAACTTGTTAATAAATGATTAGTACGATACAGGCTGATCACCTGAAAAATAAGATGATCAATGCGTCGGATGTGCATGACTTCATCCAGGTCATGACTGTCTTACGTCCCATCGTATCACTCGCGTAGTTTGCATTAGACGGGGCCTGTATCAAATTTGTTGGGGGGCCCAAATGAAGGTACAGTCTAAAGTGAGATTGTGGATAAACATCTTACGAATTTTTGCTTACACACGTTCGGGGCCTCTGCCCGAGGGCCCCGTATCAAACGGCTTATACGGTAGTAGCTACGATACTGCATCGGATAGTGAGAGTAAAGAGAGAGTGCTCTTGTGTCCTAAGCAAGCATTTGTGCAGATATCTGCCGCGTAAATGTTTAAGATTGGCCGCCGTGGTCGTACCGGCTAGGACATTATTATTATTAGTATTTTTAAATAAACAAGCGAACACTTTCAGTTAAATAACACGACATATGATATTACGTACAATAGTACGTGCATACTCGTCGTAATTGCACAGCAGCAACGTAATTATAAAGTTTCAGATAAATCTGTGCTCCGAGAAAGTTTTGATTTTGCTTGAAACTGCAACCTCCCACGGTAGCAGCGGTAAACAAGAGACTTGATTTGATATGTGTTATGAGCAATATTAAATTTCAAATGAAAGGTACCACCTAACTTATATGCCAGCAGCGTCCAGTTTCCGAAATTATCTTTTAAAGTGTTATGATTCATCTGTGTGTGTTACCAGTGATGATACCTATATAGTATGGATACGTCACACAACCGGCTATTTAGAGCGCTATGCACGGAGGTAATGAGGAGATTCACCGAAGAACCAAGTTCACCGACATGACTCATAGAATCTGCAAGTGGAAGTAAACGTGGCTAGGCTGCATCGCTCGAGGAACCGATACCCGATGGCGAAGAAAGGTTCTCGAGTGGCGACCACGAACCGGAAAACGCAGCGTAGGCAGGCCACCCACTAGATGACCCCGACGACCACTGAGGGGCCCCTGGTGTAGATCCCACCGGAGAGCCCTGGGAGTCCCTCTCATGTGCCAATGCGACAGCCGCGGCGTCCTTGTTTAGTAATCTGTGGCGGGGGTTTTAGTGGGTAAGAATCCCACATACCCCGGTCGAGCCCCACAGCTCCCGGGAACCTTTTGAATGTTTCAAACAAAAAAAAAGGTGGTCCGACTACATTGTGCGGTCGCCGCAAGCGGTAGATGCATATGGCTAACATTCGTTCGTTGTGGCGGTATAAGGGGGAAGCTTTTGTTCAGTTGTGGACGTCCCAGCTGAAGATCATTCATCTGTACTGCCAGTGAACCATCTTCTCTGCTTAATAAAAATGAATCAATCTATATCTTCAATCAATTTCTTTTTAGGGAGAAATTATTTCACACTAAATTAAATTCCGGCAGCAGCGTCTTGTGTGTGATATCAAACTACACAGGTGTAGAATGCGATCCTATAAGGCCGGTGGGTCTAAAATCATGTCACGTTTCGTATATTATAACGTAGTTGATTTAGCACTAAGAATGCATTTTTGAAAATCTATCCACTATAAACTATTTAAAAAAAAATAAAAACCGACTTCAAAGTAAATTATCTAAAAAGCATAAAATAACGAAAATATATTGAAGTCGGTGCTAGCACATCATGTTAACTAACACTAGCACCAGCTGACACCGACTTAAATATATTTTCGTTATTTTATGCTTTTTAGATAATTTACTTTGAAGTCGGTTTTAATTTTTTTTTAAATAGTTTATTTAACACTTTTTAGTGACTTATTTTACCAAAATAGGTATCAGCACTATCACGCAACTCGAACGTCTACGTTACAATAACTTACTGAAAACATAAAAAGTTTATATCTCTTAAACTACTGGACCGATTTTGATTAAACTTGTACTCTACCCTAAGTTGAAAAATACTCTAACTATTGCAAAAAGAATTTTCAAAGTCGGACTTGTAGTTTCTGAGAAATCCGTGGACAAACCTACATACATACTGTTACGTGCGGGTGGGTATTAAAATGCCGATTAACGTCAAAGAAGATTTTATTCCACGTACACTCACACTGTATACACTATACACGCAGTATACACACAAGGTACAGTAGTCCGAGTCGCACAGTACTTCACAATAGTCCAAAGTCGTCGCAAGGGTCGCTGGTACAATTCTCTTCGATCGCTTCCTTAAGATGTTTCCGCTGTCGCTTGTAAACACAAACTGTCCGAACGCCACTATGCGTCGGCTTATATACCTAAATTAACAGAGGGGTGGAAGTCTCTCGAATGAACTCGTATGAACCTACCTATTCTATCGTTTTCGCGAGATACAATAGCGGCGTGACCTTCGAGAATGAACTAACAATAGGCGGGGGCAGTGAACCGAGCGCGAGCGTGTAGGTAGGTACATACGTACTTGCTGAATTGGAAGGAACTACTTTCTATTGAGAATTCGAGATCTTTCGGTACGAATCGATAGTAGACCTATAGACTAACAATGCGTTTTGAGATCATTGCAATTAAGTAATAATTAACGGAGTAATTAACACTTTTATCTCCCGGTCGTAACACTACCCCCCTCTTAGTTATGCTCGTCCCGAGCATCATTATCTCCATGATAACGTGCCAATCTGTCCAGGTGAACTATCTTAGGTTTGCCTCGGGGTCCCTTCTTGATGCGGTAGGAGTAGGTGACGTTGTTGATCCTTGTAATAACGATCCTTTACACCACACTAACTTCCCTTCATCGAAGCCGTTGGTATTGGCGTTCCAATCTTCGTGGGTCTTCATCCTTTCCCTGGTCACCAGGCTATTTTCCCGTACCCGTTTGTGCACTTCTTCCGGGCCAACAGTTTGCGACTTAGGTTTTCCTTTACTTCCAGTTTGTGATCTTTTTGCGGCACACACCAAACATTTACGGCACCAGTCTTCGACATCTTTACGGCATCGCAGCCAGTAAAACCGCTGTCTCACATTCACCAGGGTTTTCTTGACTCCAAGGTGCTTACCAGATACACCACTGTGAACCTGCCGTAAAAGAGGGGGCACCATAACCCGTGGTATCATTACTTGCATGACTATTTCTTTTCCATTGCTGGACTCCCTTTTCCTGCACAGCAAATGGTCTTCTAAGACTAAGCTGTCCCACTGGGCCCAATATTTTTTTGTAGTTGCGCTGCGAGCAGACACATCCTTCCATTGTGGTTTGCTCCCACGTTGCTTCCAACGCAGAATCGGTCCAAGGTCATCATCCTCTGCTTGTGCCTTCTTCATATTGGTCCCAGTCCACTCGTCTTCTGAGCCATGCGTCCTTATAATCCTGACTTCTTCTCGGACTTCATTCTTAGAACAGTGCTTGCTGGCACAAGGTCTTCGCATCACATCTTCCACGTTGCTATGTCCATTCCCATTGCGATGTTCCGTTGCATGGTAGACATTCTGCGGTTGCTCTTGCCATCGTACTACTCGACAGTCATCCCCTTGGGGTGCAGCATATAAGGCACTTTTCTTTTTCCGGTTCGGGCACTCCAGCTGTATATGTCCCCTTTTCCAGCAGGTATAACATAGGGGCCCAAAACTCGGACGTCGCGAGATACCGAGTCGGCGGACGGCTACAACCTCACTTACCCTATGTGCCTGCGTATCTTGCTTCACAGGTTCGACCTGTATCCCAATACTTGAAAAACTTTTGGTCTTCTCTACAGGGCAACTCTGCTTTATGTGCCCCCTTGCTCCAAAGCCATAACAAGTGGGGACATACCGGGGCCTTGTCTCATCCGACACCACTTCCTGGATCTTATATAGCCGAGTGTCCCGTCGTACAGCTTCCACTTCGAGAGCATGGGCCAGAGCGCTCTTCAAAGTCGAATGATGGCCCAGACGAACAGCAGCTCTGACTTCCGCGTCCCGTATGCCGTCGACGAATGCTTGCAACAGCGTCACTTCAACTGTCGCCGGTGCCGAAGAGTACGCACGACGAACCAGCCTTTCCACTTCAAGCGCCCACTGTTGAAGGCTTTCACCAACCTTCTGTGTACGCTCGCGGAGTTGTGCTCGGTATACATGTTCCAGGTGACCCTCACCATAACGCGTATCTAATGCTTCTAACAGAGCTTCCAACGTCCGTCCCTCATGTGGCAGGTTCTCTAATATGAGCAGAGCGTCCCCTCGTAGTGCCAGCACCAGAGCCATGAAGGATTGGTCATCACTCCATCCATTCCACTTGGCCGGTGTCTCGAACTGGTACCGGAAGGCGGTCCACGACGAAGACCCGTCAAAGTGCGGAAGGTCGAGTTTCGCTGCTGATGGTGAAGGTGAAGCCACGGTTAGTGGTTGGCGAGTTTCCAGTTTACGGATGCGGTGGTCATGGTCATCAATTCGACCTTCCAGGTTCTCCGCTTTAAGAGTAACCTCTTTGACGTCCGCTTCCAGTTTCGTAACTTTCTCACCGAGTATAGTAATGCCGGCATCAATCTTACCCAGAACGGCCTCCTGGTTGGCCTGGATAGCTTCTTGGGTAGCCTGGATGTCACGGCGGGTGGCCTCTTGGATAGCTTCTTGGGTAGCCTGGATGTCACGGCGGGTGGCCTCTTGGGTAGCCTGGATGTCACGGCGGGTAGCCTCCTGATTTACCTGAATAGCTTCTTGGATCTCGCGGCGAGTAGCCTCCTGGTTCGCCTGGATCTCGCGGCGAGTAGCCTCCTGCATACCCTGGATAGCGGCCAGCAGGGTTGACAAGTTAAGCTCCGTCGAATCCCCCGGTGGTGCGGTACCAGACGAGGTAGCGTTCTCAGTCTGGACCTCCTCCTCTTGACCACGGAGACGTGCAGCATCAATCTCCACCTGTCTCCTTGTTCGTGGAGTACGCGTTTCTTCTTCTCGCGGCAGAATCGGTATTCCGCTTCTGACACCAATTGTTACGTGCGGGTGGGTATTAAAATGCCGATTAACGTAAAAGAAGATTTTATTCCACGTACACTCACACTGTATACACTATACACGCAGTATACACACAAGGCACAGTAGTCCGAGTCGCACAGTACTTCACAATAGTCCAAAGTCGTCGCAAGGGTCGCTGGTACAATTCTCTTCGATCGCTTCCTTAAGATGTTTCCGCTGTCGCTTGTAAACACAAACTGGCTGGGCGCCTCTATGCGTCGGCTTATATACCTAAATTAACAGAGGGGTGGAAGTCTCTCGAATGAACTCGTATGAACCTACCTATTCTATCGTTTTCGCGAGATACAATAGCGGCGTGACCTTCGAGAATGAACTAACAATAGGCGGGGGCAGTGAACCGAGCGCGAGCGTGTAGGTAGGTACATACGTACTTGCTGAATTGGAGGGAACTACTTTCTATTGAGAATTCGAGATCTTTCGGTACGAATCGATAGTAGACCTATAGACTAACAATGCGTTTTGAGATCATTGCAATTAAGTAATAATTAACGGAGTAATTAACACTTTTATCTCCCGGTCGTAACAATACATACATACCTACATACATACATACATACACTCATAAAATTTGGTAAATTTGTTTAGAAGCCCACATAGACTAACATATATTAATATTAGAAGAAGAAGAAGAAGAAGAAAAGCATTTATTTGCCCAACACTTAGTAATTTAACGCATATGAAAATAACAAAATAATAACAGATATCAATAATTGTGTGTGGACAAACAGGGCTCTGCCTCAGCATATTGCTGCTCTATATTGTATATAGAGCAGCGCTGGTATTCTGGCAGCACCTAAAACTGGCATCACGGCATGCCAAGTACTAATAATAATAAACAAAAAAATAAAATAAAAGAAAAATAAAAAGAAAGATCGCAAATATTACGCATTTTTATCAATATTACATACATACGCGTCGAATAGAGAACCTTCTTTTTGAAGCCGGTTAAAAAGGACAGAGTGACCGATGGGAAAGAAATCCCTTCAGGCAGACGTTAGCCTTCGGGCAGACTTTAAAATAAAGGTACTTACTTATATAACTGCATAATACCCAAACAAGCAGTAACAGCTCAGTGGGCAAGCGCTTGCATTGGAAACAAGGTGCGTAGGTTCGAACACATGATTTCGTTCATTAATCATGTGCGAATCGTCTTTGTGCGATTGTTACTAGCTTTCAGTGAAGGAAAACATCGTGAGGAAACCTGCATGTTTGAGAAAGCCTAACTAGATTTCGAATGACGTGTGAAGTCCGCCAACCCGCACTAGGCCAGCGTGGTGGACTATGGCCTAAGCCCCTTCATCTTGAGGGGGGAGGCATGTGCCCAGCAGTGGGACAAAACAAGGGCTGGTATTATTATTATACCCAAACAAGCTAAGTACCTATATATTATACACACCAATGTACAAACATTGAACCTAGTGGGAAATGGAATCGGGCCCTTTTGAGCAGCAGCCAAGAAGAAAGGAGTGGGACAAACGGATACCTAAATGAGTACAATGATGAAAGTATAGAATAATTCATTTACACGTAAGTACACACTAAGTAACATAATAACTTGTAATAAGTAACTTGTTCATAAGGCACAGTAGTCCGAGAACTGACCAGTCTGTAGTTCACAGATGATAAAATACCATCGGATAAGTAGGAGATTTTTTTCTCTCTCTTATTTGATCTTTTGAACGGCAAGACAACTGTTGCTGATGCTGATTTAAGTAATTGTAACATGACAAGCACAGTTTAATAGAAAAAGTGAAAAAATGACAAGCCCGCTGAATTTCTTGCCGGATCTTCTCAGTTGAGGCCGCGGTGTGATCCGGTGGTAGCTACATAAAAAAAAATTGACCGCTCAAAAGTGCTAGCGTTAAGCCTATTTGAAATAAATGATTTATGATTATGATTATAAAAAAAAGCACCTGGGGTAACACCTACATAACCTTGTACTTAATCTTTTTAGTTTCTAAACTATTGAAGAGGTTCCAAAAATTACTTTTGTAAGAAAATTAATTTTACAACCCAATTTGTAAGGAAATTTACAACTATTAGTTGGGAAACTCGTTTATAAATAGCTCCTCGAACAATCCCTGCGTTGGGCGGGAAGAGGCGCATTTGAGGGAAAGTTTTAATTTTATTGGCAGCTCTATCGGGATCAGATCCGTTTGACTCCGGATTACCGGATATCTTGCCCTGATTTGCGATAAGAGGCAATTCGTTTTTAGTCTTATAAAACTTGCTGAAAATGAACGAACGAAAATGTTATTATGCCATCAAAAATATTTACAGGATACATTTTTTTATGGAACTGTTCGTCTGATGCGAAGCAATACGCCTAGATAGATAGAAAGATAGACAACTCTTTATTGCACACCAATAAGTACAGGAAATATAGATACAAAAAAAAATTACAATGATATACATACATTGGGCGGTCTTATTGCAAGTTGCGATTCAGTGGCGTAGCTTGCCTTAGATGGGCCCCGTATCAAAATTTGTTGGGGTGCCCAAATTATGGTACGGCCTAAGAGATTATATGAGAACATGGATTTTACGAATTGTTGCTTACACGTGTTCGGGGCCCCTGTAGCCCGGGGCCCCGTATCATTGATACGGCTGATACGGCGGTAGCTACGCCCCTGTTGCGATTTCTTCCAGACAACCTTAACGCCTACCTACGGACAGTGGCTTTAATCTCATCACTTACGAAATTACATTACGAGCTTGCAGTGTTACTCGTGGGGAGTCCGGGAAGAAATAACACCCTCCCATCTCCTCCCGTTGGCTGTCCGTAAGAGTCGACTAAGGTAAAACAAGGAGACGAACAGCAGCGTCTTTCTATTGGATTGATTTCAACCTACACTGCGATCCCAAGTCGCCTACTAAGCGTGGGGATTATGGCAACCCCTCCCTTCTAATGGGGAGACAGCAGCAAACGTCTTTCGGCTGAAGAAGAAGAAGCAGAAGAAGAAAAACATTTATTCGACCACACAACTTAAAACAAAACTAAGAATATCTGTCTCAACATTTTGTAGTTGTGTGCAGCTGGTGTAACTACCTGACAAAGACTTAATATCTAATGTCTTCAGGGTCGGTAACGCGCTAGTCATTCTTCTAGTGTTGCTAGCGTCTCTAGGCCGCGGTGACTGCTTACCATCAAGCGGGCCGCATGCTTGCTTGCCACCTTGGTAGTATTAAAAAAAAACAGTATAATTATGACTTATAGGAAGTTCAGTCTCCCCGTTCTAAATAAAACATAAATTGCGGTAATGTAATCCGTAAAAATAGTTTCATTTCAATGTTGTTTCGGTTTTTGTGTATAGCATTTGCGTAAAAGTAAAAGAAAACATTATTTACGTGTCTTACCCTTTTCGGAATAAAGATGTAAAGATAATGTGGAAGTATGGTTTCTGTTTTTCCGCAAAACAATTCGTTAGGCAACGTTGTTCGCGTTTGTTTTTGTTTTAATAAAAGATGGAAGTGCGAATATTTGCACAGGCTTACCTTTTGTTAAAGTCATTTCTTTTGCTTCATTGTCTAAAACTCAAAGTTGTCGTTACATGCAACTTTCTAATGCGTACCTGAAAAACGTGACTGAAAAATGTCAAAGGGTAAATTTTACATAAGTACCTACATTTGAGACAAAACGTGTTCAAAGCAAAGAATAAAACGGGTTTGCTGGGAATGTGCATATGTTACGTACTGTTAGTTGCTGAGGGCCGTGATAGTACCATTTTTTAAAGTAGTCAAGATTAAAAGGCAGGGGTGCGACGAGCTCAAGGGCATCTGAAACTGCCTTAAGGATGTCACTTAGGCAAATGGTTACACTAACTGTGAGAACCAGATAAGTATACATTAAGTTTGAAAGGAAAAAAAAAAATTTACATATATAAAATAGAGTAAAAAATGACGAATCCACTGAGTTTCCTGCCGGATCTTCTCAGTTGAGGCCACGTTGTGATCCGGTAGTAATTTTTACGATAAAATATGACAATTCGAAAGTGATAATTTTGGTCTATGGAATAACCGTTTTTTAACACATTTATTTATAAGAAAGACTAGCAGCCTACCTCCGTTCCGTAGTCAAGTAAAAAATATTTTTAAATAGCTATTAGGTGTTACTTAAAATTTAACCATCGTTTATAAGTAAGGCTGTTATTGTTCAATAACTAATTATCTATAGGTTATTAACTTCATTTGTTTGTTTACTTGTTTATAAATAAACATTACCTTTATAAGTGTAATTAAATAGGATAGTGCTTTATTACTTCGCATAAACAATAGTCTTGAAAATATGAAAAAAAAACAGCTATTGAAAGATGAAGTGTAAAATATCTATTCGCGTTAAATTCACAAGATTTCATCCCTATTCTGATAGTATCTTTAAAGATCAAATCTTTTGAATTAAACTGTCTGATTCCAAGTGGCCGTACTGATTTTTAATCCATATAAAAACTCTATCATCGTCCAACTCCCCTTCATCTCTATCAGTAACAATATAAAGCAATGTTGATGTTCATGTCTGTGAATGATCGCTACCTTATTCTATAGTAGTTACTTACATATGTTTCCACAAGAAAAACATAATTCAGAGAATTTCCTCCTCCAATTTTGCTTATTTTCCATACAATTATAGGTACGTACCTACTTTTACTTTTCAATAAATCTGAAGTGCTGGGCGATGCCTCGGCGGGTCGCTAGTATGTTCATGGACGACAAGAAACTTTTTATTTGTCTATACATTAATAATCTTTAGTTGTACAATAAAGTCATGTAAGTATATAAGATGTATGTGTATAAACACATTTGCAGTAAAAATATAACGACGTGGACATATAACGAAACATAATTCTGCATCATTTTAAAGTAAAGTTGTGTTATTTCTCGTTTTACAACTGTACAACAGTTGTAAAACGAGAAATAACAGCTTGGTTTATTTAACTTTATGTATCAAACTTGTATTATAAAATTAAATCGTTGATAACAACAGAATAAGTATGTTGGGGCTTTGCGCTGCGCTCGTCAATATTTTGTGGACTATATCTGATTTCCCCTGAGCCGTCATGGTTTAGATTTTAATGTTCAATTCTTGCAAATAAACAATTTTCACTAAGTATATTTTTTTTATTCAACTTAGAGACGAGATAAAGAAACGTTCGCCTGGTTATAGACAGTGCAATGCACTGCAGCTTTTCACCCGAGACATATTAAATCTATTTAGCCCTGCAGCTTTTAATTTAACCAGATAGGGAGCTCTTTATACCGGAAAAGCAATTAATAATAATATCCTCTAATTCCATCTGATCCCAAACAGGAATATGGCAAGCCGTCCCTTCAAAGGGGGAGGCCTTTGTTCAGCAGTGGACGTCTTTGAGCTGCTGCTGATCATGATGATTCACACAGGCGTGGTCGCAACCAACGATTTGGGGGGGGGGGTCTCACATTTGACGGTCCCGTTGGTCTTGTACCCAGACTAGGTTATATAATTGCTACCCAATTTTGCCGTGTACGAACATGGATTTGGGGGGGGGGGGGGGGGGGGGTCATGACCTCTACGACCAATTGTTTGATCTGGGCGAGTTCCCTGTCAGTCGTATCTTGGTCGTATCTGAGCATTCTTACTGTGCGTTGACAAGTCTCAGACGTTCAACCTTCCTTGCATTTAGAATCAATAATAAAATATTGAACAGTTAATTAATATCTAAATTCCCTCGTTTCATTTCGGCCCATAACCCTAACAATCCAATTATAATTTCATAGAAACTATCGGATTTGGCCTAACGAAGATATCGTCGGAAAAAAATTCTTTGAATTCAAAAACGGAATCAACGTTTGAGAGTAGTCGTACAGGTTAATTGTATAACCAAATCTCATGCTTCTTCTTTTCTATTATTTAACTATGAATATCCGTACTTGGATCTAAATCTATCACTTAATATTAGCGTAGCAGCTCTGAGCTCGCGAGAGGAAATGCGCAATGAAAGTGTGAAATCGTGTTTCCGTATAGGGTTACCACTTAGAAATATACTGTTTATATTTCTTAGTAAGCAACTATAGAACGATATCACACCAAAATCAATGAATATGTACACTGTTATTTACCTACCTAATTCATAAGAATTCAGTGGATTTAATCAATGCTAGCTGTGTTGGTTTGAACTACGATTCATGATCGTAATTTTAAGGTATATTTGTTGTAGTACTTATATAAAACACTATTTAAAAAAGCCCCGGTCAAGTGCTAGTCGGACCCGCGCACCGAAGGTTCCATACCTTCTTTGGACCTATTAAAGTTATTTTACTATTCGTCTAACCAGTGGCGGACTAAGCCTGTCGGGGGCCCGGGGCGGCAAAAATTTATGAGGCCCCCCGGTCAGAAAGTGACATATTTTTCCTTCCTTCTAACGAGGGCTATGTTTTTCAAGAGTATGTATGTATGTTTATTTGTTTGGCACGGCCTACAGCGTCGCAACGTCTCAATGGATTTTGGCTTATGATATGCCTTTAGATTCGCCTTAGTTGTGGCAGTGACTTAAAGAATACAGGGTGGAAACGTTAAATGACAACAGACGATATTTTCGTAAATTATAGTGATATTCTTTTTCTTAGTCGTGACCTTATGACCGAGAGACGTAACGAACGCGGACTTTTGCCACTGCTTTTCACTATGCCGCTCGATCTTGAGCTCGATGTATGTTTTTCTGTAGCGTCGTTCACGTAACCGTGATTGTGTATGCCTATCGCATTGGCATGCAGCCTTTGCTTCTTCTGCCGTCCATTTGGCACGATAAGCCTCTCTAGGCAGTCCGGTTTTCTTCTGTCCGTGTGTCCGAAAAAGATGAGGACGCGTTTAACGCAGATAGTGAATAGTCACTCCTTGATATGTAGCTCTTCGGGAATAGACGCATTAATACGACGCTCTGTCCACGATATGCCTAGCATTGCACCAACACCACATTCCGAATGCATCTATTCTTAGAAGATTGCGAGGCTTGTCCAGGTTTCAGAGGCACATAGAAAGATCAAGAAGACTAGAGTATGCATTAATTTGATTATTGTGCGGCTAACACCTCCGTCCTTCTCGAGTCTTTACAGCTGTTTTTTTCCATCTGGGATCTTCTAATTACCTCTTGAACACATTCTCCATCATAGCTTATTTGTGAGCTTAGATATATACACTTACATTTGTGCATTAAATCTAGGTCGCGCAGCTCGTTGGTTCGTTTCATGGGATCCCGCTACGGTCGATAAACATCAACTTCATCTTACTCCTGTTGATGAGGAGCCCACAGCTCTATGCTGATGCGCTCAATTTTTTCTAGAAGTTCGGCCAGTTTTTTGACCGCGGATCCTATTATTGTGGTGTTATCTGCGAAGCGGAGATTATTCAATAGATTCCCACTAATCCGGACAGCTGCCTACCAGTCCTCTAAAACTATATGCATTATTATGTTCACCAATTAGATAAAACAGCTGTGGTGATAGTATGCAACTTTGACGCACACCTCGTTCCATCTAAAAAGTCCTGAGCCTGCAGTGCAAGATTTATGAACATTTATGTGGCTCATGGTCTCTAATGAGCATACACGAGTAATAGGAGTAGTCAGTGTTGTCCTGCAAGTCTTCGAAGTCTAGCTGTGGCAGAAAGGTATACTAAGGGGGTGGGCATGTAAATTCATTTAGACTGGTCAGTCGGATTGGACACGACTACCCTGTACCAGCAGCAGTACCTAGGTATCTACTATATTGGCAGAGGAATCGGATGTGAAGGGTCTTTCTGTGAGATGGTTATGTCCCAGAAGGAGACCAAAAACACGAAGACACCGTGTCGTCATAGGGCGGTGCAACTCGCATCGTCAGGGCCCCAATAGAAAACAAAGACAGGTATTATCTGGCTTAAAGAGGCCTCATGGTTTCCGGACTCACTGGATGGCGGCTCAAAACCAACAAAATGCGACACCTTGGTAGGTGACGATGCGTTCGAGGTAGGAACTGCGTCTATAATTCAGAGCAACCACGAGTGTCCTGGATGAAGCGGACATTCCTGCTCTCAGGCCCGGGATATCTGGTAGTTTTTTTTAAATTTTGTCTATCGATCGGTAAAACACGGTGTTGCTGATGGTAGGAAAAATCAATCAAAACCGCTGAGTTTCTTGCCGGATCTTCTCAGTCGTGGCCGCGTTGTGATCTGATGGTAGCTTTAAAAAATACTGACTATTAAAAAGTGCTAGCGCTAAGTCTATTCGAATCGAAGTCAATTATTTCAATCAGGTGCACTTGTGTACTTGGCATAGTTATTCAATCACATTCATATCCAGCCAGCGATGTGCTAAGACTATAAAACTTTCTTATATCTAGCAGACATCTGCTTTTTGGTTTTTAATCAAACATGGCTGCACTCTACGTTAATTTTGTTTGTCAATTTTGTATAAGTATATTACACTTCTTTTACAAATCACAAATTGATTGATTCATTTTACAGTGTACATTTAGTGTACATTGTAGGTACGTTTGTATTTTAGTTACGTGCATCATGGGGCCCCCAACTCCAAACTGCCTAATACTTACAACACAACACATTATGGCCGTCTTTGATATTTAGTTGAGAGGACATAATATATGCTGGATTATTTCAAACAAGCTTTAGGAGTTCTGATGCACAAAATCAGTTCACATATCAATCTTTTGATCTGAATGTCGCTTTGTCAGACTAACAAAGTTTATGCGCCGGAACTGTAAAATAATCTAGGTATGATATTACTCTCTATTACGTAGTATAGGTACTTAGATACCTCAATAATTAAAAAGAACTTTTGGAGATTGGAGGCCCCCCTGGACCCGAGGCCCGGGGCGGACCGCCCCCTCCGCCCCCCCGTTAGTCCGCTACTGCGTCTAACACCTCAGATAACAAAAAAAAAACAAACCGTAAAAACTAAGTTTGTTTGTTGAGGTTTTTTAGGATTACTAAAAAACTGTACTATTTAGAATGATCGTTTTATTATTCCTGTAAAATGTAGATAGACATGTATTCCACATCCCTCATAACTTGACGGTAGCCTCCTACACTCAAAGAATTCGCCTATGTCTTACATACCTAGAATGCTGTCTTAAAAAAAAAAAAACCACTTATGTGTATGTATTAGAATATTTCGTGTTAGAGAAAATAATGATCTTGAGAAAATTGAATAAGATAGTCGTTTGGTCAGGTGGTCACTGTAGTGTCGAAGACAGATCGGCAGGGGTGTTGGTTTTCCCCCTCTTAGATCGCTTTTCGGTCGACAGTCAGCTATCCTGTTAGTGTGCGTCCACAAACGGCTGGCACCTTTATTTATTTTTCCCCGATGTCCGTGAGCGGCTTGATAGACCATGGATAGAAGTAGACCACTGCGTTGCACAATTTATGACGGGACATGGCAACTTTAAAAGTAAACTTTTCTCTTTTAAATTGTGTCTTCACCTCTCTGCCAATGTTCTACGGAGTATAATGAGCTCGAACAAACTGCGCATCATATGCTTTGGGAGTGTGATCTCTGGCGCAATGAACGCAATGTTATGTTGAATAGTTTGGAAATAACATTCGGAGTTGTATATTACTCGGACCTTGTGGCGACTATGTTTCGAACGGCAAGACACAATACCGCTAATGTCGATTCATTTGTAACAAAACAATGTTTAAAAAAAAGTGAAAAAATGACAAGCCCGCTGAGTTTCTTGCCGGATCTTCTCAGTTGAGGCCGCGTTGTGATCCGGTGGTAGCTTTTAAAAAATGACCATTCAAAAGTGCTAGCGTTAAGCCTATTTGAAATAATGATTTTTGAGTTTGAGTTTGACTACGGAAACTGACTACTTCCGTGCTTTCAAGCATTTCTGCCATACCTATTATTGGAAACAAGCCTATTAGTTGAAATCTAAATATAGGTCCCTTTAAATCTAGTAACTTCCGTGGTGCCTTACAGGTGGACTAACTCTAGTTGGTGCACCTGTAAGAATCTTTCGTTCTGAGGTTATATCGACCTGCGTGATTTTTACTTGTCTCCCGCTTTGCAAAGGAGGGAAGTGGAATTTTTATTTTTTCAACTCCTCCTATATACTTTTTAAATTAAATTTGTTGCGGGTTCCAAGACAATTTAGCGTTTCCCCGGGACTCGCTGAGGGTCAAACCTCGGTGTCTTCGCTGGTGACGGCTGTAGATCCTGGCTGACAGGAGTCACAGTGGTGGAAATGAGTGGTGCGATATCCCGTTAGTGTAACACATCGCTGCCTACACCTCCAACATATAGTTTAAGACAAACGGATTTCAATAACTACAGTTTCCCTTGCACCCATAGTTGACAACCCTAGAGCCAAGTGAAAGCACATTGAGTATAGAGTGGTACCAACGCCGTCTATCGACTTTTCTGCGTAGTTTGAATTGAAGTATTAAACTTATATCTACACTGAATGATATGATTTTATTTATATACTTTTTAATAATACAATGTAATGTTGTCTTTTACTTACGCGAATATTACACATTGAAATCAAACTACTTTTACGTATTTTATCGCGGTTTATTTTTAAACCGCGTTGTCGTTGTTGTTGTTGTAAGTCGGGATAGTTTATTTTTAAAACGCGTTTTAGTCGCTCGGACTCGCTCGGTCGGACAAAAATAGTCATAACTCTGGCAAATATTTACCAATTTCAATGATTCTTTTTTTATTCGAAAGAAAAAACCACTGTATTGAATCTGTATGAATTTTATTACAACCGGATAAGAACTTCCTGGAGGACCATGAACGATGTGGAGGAATTTATCTGGTAAAAACCATAAAACTGATGTTCTCCATTACATTGCTCTGACAATTATGAACCGATTTCGATGATTCTTTTTTTATTCGAGAGAGTAAACTACTATGATGTTTCCATGCCAATTTCATTACGACCGGATATTTTTTTCTGAAGAAACATGAATTATGTAAAACTATGTAGACGATAATGTGATCATAACCTACCTAGATAATTTTATGGTTTTCGATGGTTCAATCTTTATATATGAAAATATCACTAAAAAGTTTAAAATAAAATCTTTTAAAAAAAAAATTGAACCGACTTCAATATCACTGAAAAGTATAAAATAATTTAAATATTATTGAAGTTGGTGCCAAATATACACAGCAGGTACCCTAACACCAACTTCAATAATATTTAAATTATTTTATACTTTTCAGTGATATTGAAGTCGGTTAAATTTTTTTTTTTAAAGATTTTATATATTACATCGATGTCGTTCTGCCTTTTATTGTGGCGTTCTAAGGTCCCTATACTCATCAGTGGAAGTCCTCCGACTGAGGATGATGATGAATAGACATAGACACATAGTTATTGTAAACAATAATGTAACCTAGTTACTTCAGCAAAGCAAGCTTATAAACACAATTGTTACGTTGTAACAACGTAAAATCATAAAATTAGTAAAATAAAAACTTTACAAACAGACAATCCCACCAATATTATATTATCGTACGGAAGCCGCGCTAGTATTAGCGCTCACAGCGCCATATTATTATATGGCATTCTTCGGTGCCAGATCGAGACAACATTCTAGAACTTATATCAACAATCCTCACAACTTTAGCGTCGAGACTTTTCTATGTATGCTCCTTCCCGCTCGATCATATCCTATTGGCTATCTTGCCGTCTCGGTTGCACTTCGTAGTCAGTACTTTGGAACGCTCTCGATCTAGTATTTAGTCGCGTTCGGACGTAGTTGCGTGGAAGCAGTATGTGTTCGCTAGATTATAAATACGAATCATAAGAGAGAGGACGCATTTTGTTTGTTGAAGTGACACGCGTGTTATTAGTGAGCAAAGAGTTCTGAGCTGAAGTACGACTTTTTCAGATTCACAGTGGTTAATTTGTTATCAATAGTGTTGTTTTTTCAAATACCGGATTTTAACCCCCTTGGTAAGTTTATACAATTATCCAAATTGATTAATTTTCATGTTAGGTAATTCGGTTATAACCTAGCAAATGATTCTTCAACCTTTTTATAGTATTAAAGTTGCTTTCACTATTTCATTTCTTCAATGTAATGTAATGTGACAGCGATACCCTAAAGTCAATAAGTTATAACCTCATTTATTCATTCATTCCAATAACTTTTAAATATGTTTCGTCACAGTATTTTTCCTTATAAAATTCCTATATCATAATATTATAGTCCAATCAGTTTTTGCTTTCACAAGAATCAGGTGAAATATAGTCTCAATAATTAATTCCATTGTGTAGTCTATGCCTGTGATCATAACCTATATTTTAATGAGTACTTATTATTTTAGAATATCCAATTAGTTTTTTTTTTTTTTTTTTTTTTTGAATCTTTATTTATTTATAGAGGGTTTGATCAGACATGATCATGCCACCCTCATTGGTACATACAATTTGCTTATAATCTACGCTTAATGCCTAAATTTACAATTTTGTATAGCCTTCTAGCCAGATCTGACAGAGGCCAAGCCAAAATACTATTAACAATACCAATTGTTCTTACATCTATGCCCATTTGGTGCTTCAGCATAAATCTTTCCGGTTCATTTCGGACACACTCCGTCAACACGTGATACACATCTTCTACCAGATTACAATCAGTGCAATTAGGTGAACTAGACTTACCCATTAGGTATGCAAAACTATTTAGAGGAATGTGTCCGGAACGAAGTCTAAGTGCGGTCACAATGTCGGCTCTGGATAATTTTGAATTGTCAAACCACGGTGAGCGAGTCAAGCACGGCTGGATCGTCCTATACCATATGCCCTTACCAAGCGCCCTCTCATCGAAATACTCTTTCCATATAAAAGTACATTTTTCTCTTACAAGATATAGACGCTCAGAAAATAAGGGCATACAGTCGAAGGGGATTCCAGTCAAGACAGCCTCTTTAGCCAGGCGGTCGGCTTTCTCGTTACCCGGAATGCCGACATGGGAAGGTATCCACTGTATAGTAACGAATTTGTTCATGTTTTTTAGTCTATCAAGTAGATCCAAAATGCTGTATGCTATTGGGTTTCCTCGAACATTTGACGTACAAGAAGCCAGATGATAGATCGCACTTTTGGAGTCTGTCAGAATAACATATTTACCAGCTTCACAGGAAACAACATATGACATAGCTTCCGCGATAGCAATCAGTTCTGTGTGCATAATTGATATTACAACTTTAATCTGTAATTGAATGGAACCATTTGTTTGTGTATCATACAGGGCTACTCCGCAGTTACCATTTTGGTCTTTTGACCCATCAGTATAGATTTGATAACAATCAGAATAATTAGTAGATAAATACTCAACGCAAATCTGTTTTAGTTCATCCAACTGATATTTATTTTTTGGTTTATCGGCGGATTTAATATCTGGTTGCAATATTGACGTAAGATCCACATTGCTGGCCCAGGTATTCATAGAAAATATCCCCAGCTGATCACAAGAGTAAATGGATGCACCGTTAAAATCATGGTATGCAGATACTAATAAAGGCTTTAACCTGCGACTCCAATATCCATTGTTACATAAAATGCTTAAATTATATATAATAACAACTATTTCACTATCAGTAAAGGATTTTGATTTCAACAAATATTTTCCAGCAAGGAAATACCTACGTACATGTAGCGGTTCCATGTGAAGTTCAGATTCCATAACGTGTATGGCTGTACTTTTAATAAAACCTCCGACAACCCGCATGAATTGGTTCTGAACTCTATCCAGTTTACTTAAGTGTGTTTTACTACAATTTCCGTACAAAAAGCTAGCATAATCTAACCTGCTGCGAACCACAGCTAAATAAATACGTCTGAGGATACTAGGATGAATACCCCAACATGATCCAGCTAAAACTTTAAATACATTTAGTAGTCTTAGACACTTTTCCCTCAGTTCGTTGATGTTTTTGCTCCATCGGAGTGATCTGTCTACCCATAGTCCCAAATACTTTACGTGTTCAACAACTTGTATTGTACCCACATCGGTTGATATATCCGTAAATTCCCTTCGATAGCCTCGTTTAAAGATACAAATTTTGGTTTTAGTAGGAGAAATTTCCAGGCCGATATCAAAAAGGAGTTTTACGAGTTCATTTATTGCGACTTGTAAACGATCTCTTCCCTCTTCTAGGTTATCACAGGTAACGTATATAACGAAATCGTCCGCGTATTGGGATATAAATACATTGTTTATACTTTTGCATATATTAACTGTGGCAATGTTAAAAAGAAGAGGGGATAGAGGATCTCCTTGAGCTAAACCGCGGCATGTACTTCGACTCATATGTTCTCCTTCTACAGAAACTTTTAAATTTCTTTCTTTTAAAAAACTCCATAGATACCTACAAATCCTGGTATCTACGCCTAGTTGTTCCATAATACCTATCAAACTGCTTATATCGACATTATTATATGCATTATGAATGTCTATAAATGAAGCTATAGTCATCTGATTTTTTGCAAATCCAGTTTGTACTCTTGATACTAAGCATGATAGGTTATCTAAAGTGGAACGGCCTTTTCTGAAACCAGTAGTATACGGCGACAGAATTTGATTCCTCTCAATATACCACTCTAATCTTTTCATTAGAATGTTGTGAAAGGTTTTACATATACATGAAATCATAGATATGGGGCGAAGAGATCCTGGGGTCTGCGGGTCTCGACCTGGTTTAGGTATCGGAATGATATTAATATCTCTCCATTGCGTGGGGACAAAACTAAGAGCATAAAGGGTATTATATAACATCAATAAAATAGATTTGCCATTATCTGGTAGGTGACTTAACATGGAATAAGATACCTGATCACTTCCAGGAGCAGTGTCCTTATGTCGCATGCAGCAGTTTAACTCCTGTATAGTAATAGGTTTATCCAAGCTTGTTTCAGTTAATTTAAAACTAGGATCACTAGGCACCGCGTAGTCTGGCGTTAAACTGTGTAAGAGTTCCTCAGCCTGTTCCTTATTAACGTGTGATCTAGGCACATCATATCCCTTTAACCATCTTACTTTGCGCCACATTTCGCTTGAAGAAGAATTACCATCCACCGATGAACAGAAATCCTGCCATGATTTTGTTCTAGTCCTACGTATCAATTTTTGTGTGTCACGAATCTTTGCATTCAAATTATCTAAATTTAAAGGCGTAGGGTTACGTCGAAATGTGGCCAAAGCGAGGCGTCGCTCAGCAACTGCTTTGGATAAGCACTGCTGCCAGTAAGGTTTAGGTGTAAATTTACTATCAGGGTTGTGATTTATTTTTGATTGCGGAATGAATTGGTCTGCCGCTGTGTTCATACATTTTACAAAATCATCATATAGTTGTTGAGGGTTGTCCAAATTATACTGAAAATCATTAAATTTAGTTTCCAAAAAATTCGTATATGATGACCAATCCGCCTTATTAAATTTACGACGCAGAGTTATATGATTAGAGGTTTTGTACAAATGAGTAGATATTTTAATAATCTTGTGATCGCTCCCTAAAGTTTCATTTATAGTTCCCCAATTGAATTTTATCGCTATGTCAGACGAGGCTAATGATATATCCGGTGAAGATTGTTGCAGTACATTATTAACTAATCTTAAACGTGTTGGAATTGTGTTGTCATTCAATGATATAAAATTACTTTCTGTGATAGCATCGTGTATATAAGCACCACGAGTATCAACTTTTTGCGACCAGTCTGTGTGGTGTCCATTAAAATCGCCAAGAATCATACATTTTTTATTACAAATATTAAACAAATGGTCCCAATCTGATTGACTGGTGCGTACAGTGGGCGCACAATATACAGACGCTATATAGCAGATGTTTTCACAGTTATATATTTGTACCATAATCATTTCGATGCCAGCATTTATACTGCTAACGTTATACAAGGTAGCTTTAATAGAATTATGAACCAAAAATGCTACACCACCGTACGAGTCCTGTCTATCATTACGAAAAACAGTGTATCCTTTAACCTTAAGCTGAGAATCAGGTTCTAGCCATGTCTCATTGAGTGCCGCAATGTGGATCGACTCTTGGTATAATATTTGTTCTAGTGATACTAACTTAGACCGAAGGCTTTGCGCATTCCATTGAATTATGTTTAGCTTAATAAAATTACGATTTACTGCCATTAGGAACAGAGATATTCCATTAGGGTTTTCAATACTGGCCAATCAGCGACGTTTTCCACTACTACTAAAATAAGCCATTCTATACAGCTCTTAATAATACTCTGCACTTTTTCGGATATTGTTACACCTCTTAAAAATAAAATTTCTTTCATCCTGCCAAGAAGCTCACTAAATTTCACATCTCTTTTCTTCTCTTCTTCTACTGTTGCCCTTTGGATATCCGACTTTTCAAAATTGATTGAGCCCTTAATTTCAAATGGATCAGCCTCCTTCACTCGCCTTGGCTTTTTAAACAGACGGCTATTAGGTTGTATGTTACTATTTGTTTGTATAGACTCTTGTATAGTGATATCTGGTATTGACGGAGCAAGCGGGCTAGGTTCTGTCAAAGCGATCACAGGTACTTCGTGTTTTTGTTGATATTCAATTTCGGAACTATCGACTGCAGGCTCTCCGGGCGGTACATAAACTCTCATCGCACATCGGTACGTGCAGTTAAATTCAGACATTATCTCTCTAATTCTCTTTTCCTTTAGGTATGCCGGGCAGGATCGGTACAAAGCCATATGTTTACCGCCACAGTTAATACATTTAAGTACCGATGTGTCACAGTTAGCGTGGTTTTCACTGCATTTTGGGCATATTACTTTTGCTGACGGACATCTTTTCGTCGTATGGCCAAGCTTCCAGCAGCGAGAGCATTGGGATACAGGAAATATATATGGGTCCACCCCGATGCGCAGTCCATCTACAGATATCATTGGTGGTCGGAATGATCCTTTAAAACACAGTCGCACAGATTCACTAGGTATCCACCCATCACCTACTGAATTTCGACGCATTAGCCTGTTCACACTAGTTACCTCACCGGGTTCTGGGCATTTAATGCTTTTAAATATTTCCTCCTCTGTCATATCCAAGTCAACATCTCTTATAACGCCATATGAGAAATTAACCTCCAAAGCTCTCTGTACTTTCCACCCTCTGTCAATAAAAGCCTTGCATTTTTCTAGTCTTTCTACACTGTACTCATTCGAGATATCTACTCTAATTTTGTAAGGGTTTAAATATTTAACTTTTTCGATATTCGTAATGCCTTCATTTTTAAACAATTTAGCTAACGTAAATTGTTTAGGCATTTTTTCTTTCGACGAGAGGAAGATTTCAATGCTATTTACGCTATTCCCTTTACACTTCTTTTCTTTATTTTTAACCAAAGTCCACTCATCTTCCTCTCTTTCTCTTTTCATCGCTTTATGTTCTTCACATTCACTACTTTCATCTTGTGACATCTCAGCCAGGTATTGTTCCTCTCCTCGAATTTCCGCCATCATTTCCGCAATCATCTCTTGATCACTTGGGGATATCGGTTTATAATAACTCGTATTCTCGCTCATTGTTGTTATCGGCGGCCGGCCGGCCGGCCCGGCGCGCAGGCACCTAACGGTACTCCCAGGAGCCGAGTGTGCACGGCGACGCAAACAAATGAAATATTTTTATTACTACGGACGCGGTCACCTCGTTCGAGTGCCGAGACGAGACTGATCCAATTAGTTTAAATTCCATATTATCAGTTCATACTTGCAAAGAATAAGCATTGTGTTTTTTGTAATTAGTAGTCTAATAAAATTTTCCACAATAAATTTTTTTTACAGGTTGTTATTATAAAATAAACTTATAGTCTTGTATTTTTTAATGTGTGCATTGTTATATAAGAATATCTTAATTTCCTTTAGGTTTAAAGCCAATTGTAGTATAGTAGGATTGTAAGACATAGGTCCCAAGCGCTAGCCGTGTGGTATAATTTAGGGGACCCCTCCCGTCTTAGGGAGAGGCATATGTTCTGGGGTAGACATCTACCAGCTGTAATGAAGTTGCTTACATAAATTTTTTATTTTTATTAGTTCATCACACAGCTGGGAGATTTATTTTAGCACTGGTTATTATAAAGGAATGTACCGGGGAAATAAATATTAAAAGTCTTTGTTTCTTCAATATGTTTTATTATAATTGCTAATGTAAAATGTAATATTTTCTTTGTTCTACATGGCGTTGTGGAATGGTGATTATCCGGCATAAAAACAGTTGGGGATTTGATTCTGGGTTGGGTAATAATATTTTATTTAAATATTGAATTTTCTTTAAATTACATTTCAACCGGACATGCATTTCACCACTCCATTCCGCATAATATTTAATTGTTTTGCGAAATATACCGACGCCCATATCTGGTCACACTTAGTGCCAGGGCATCGGATCTTTCGCGCTACAGAAGTTGTTTTGACGCGTTCCAGGGATTGGGGGTTCAGCGCTAGGATTCAATCGAACGGGCTTTTAAGTTCGAGTCCATCGTCCACCGTCCACCGTCCACTCCCTGGATTACACTGTACGGGCCAGGAGACCAGTCCATCGTACGGGGTCACCGTACAGATTAAGCGTACAAGCGGCGACGCTTCAGGCTGCCATTGCCACACCTGAGCCACCGGTTCCCTCCAAGTAACCGAGTGTTGGCTGAAGTCACTTACCGAAGACCCCCAAGCGTCGAGCAGTCGGACGGCCATCAGCTAAGTTCTGGCACTGTTTTATTGTTCGGACCAGTTAACTTCCCTGTGCCGCGAATCCACACCCGTGTGTTTTTGCCAATATTTTAGAGACTTTAGAGTTTTAATTTTTTAGTGCAATTTAATTTCTTGCCGGGATATTTTTTTTTTTTTTAGATTGCAATATAGTATATTTCATCAGCCGAAGGCGAGGGTTGACAGTCGGAACAAGTTGCAATGACGGTTCCGCACGTGTACTGAACAACTATTTTTAATACAGTTGCGAAAAAACGAAGCAACTTAATAAAATAATAAAAATACACAACAAACTCAACTAACTTATCATTTATTTCTTATAAAAGTTATAATTCACATGTACATAACGTAGAAGGTTTTAATTTTGCTGAGAGTTCGGAGAAGTATGCCAACATAACATTTTCTGAAAAACTATTTGCTTTTTTCTCTTCTCTCCACGCAATAAATTCGTCGTATGTAGATATGTAGCGACTTTTTGACTTTTCCGGTAAAATGTTCTCCGAAGCATTTTGTGCAATTATACTGAGTTCGGGTGGTGTTAATTCAAAAAACATATCGTCGAAATTACTCATTTTGTGCAACAAGCAACTAAACTCACAACAAAAAAAGTACAAGGATTTTTTTTGGAAAATGGCGCCAACCGTAAAATATTTTTTTTTTAATTTAGTTGACCCTAATGGGAAGGCAAAGGGATCTAGCCCATACAGCCTCGTCTTAAATAGTTTGTTACGTCGGGTGCCAACTGTTACGTTCGCCTGACGGCTAGGTACAAGAATAAAAACAACAAGTAAAATTACAAGTTGCTTATTGAATCGAAAATAAAAACATATACGTTAACCCGGCAGGAATTAAATTTCCACTAATAAAATTAAAACTCTAAAGTCTCTACAATTGCACTAGAACCAATATCTAAGGTCTCTAAAACTAAGACAAAACACACGGGTGTGGATTCGCGGCACAGGGAAGTTATCTGGTCGGAATAATAAAAAAGGTGCTGGGGCTTAACTTTTGGCCGTCCGAGTCCTCGACGCTTGGGGGTCTTCGGTAGTGCCTTCAGCCGACACTCTGTTTCTTGAAGGACACCGGTGGCTCGGGTGTTACAGTGCAGCCTGAAGCGTCGCCGCTTGTACAGTCAATCTGTACGATGAACGGTGGAGTCCCAATCGGTGTAACGGGGAACTCCAAGCGGGCACGGCGCAGTCCCAACAGTGAATTCCAAACGGGGAACGGTGAACCCCTAGCGGTGCAGCCCTAGCGGTGAAATCCTAGCGGTGAACCCCCAATCCTGGAACGCGTCGAAACATCTTCTGTAGCGCGAAAGATCCGATGCCCTGGCACTAGTGTGACCAGATATGGGCGTCGGTATCTTTCGCAAAACAATTAAACATTATGCGGAATGGAGTGGTGAAATGCATTTCCGGTTGAAATGTAATTTAAAGAAAATTAAATATTTAAATGAAATATTTTTACCCAACCCAGAATCAAATCCCCAATGTTTTATATGCCGGATAATCACCATTCCACAACGCCATGCAGAACAAAGAAAATATTACATATTACATTAACAATTATAATAAAACATATTGAAGGAACAAAGACTTTTAATATTTGTTTCCCCGGTACTTTCCCTTATAATAACCAAAACTAAATATATCTCTCAGCTATGTGATGAACTAATAGAATAAAGAATAATTTATGTAAGCAACTACATTACAGTTGGCTTTAACACTTAAAGGAAATTAAGACATTCTTATACAACAATGCACTCATACAAGACTATAAGTTTAATTTACAATGACAAACTTGTAAACAATTTTTACTCTGGAAAATTCTATTAGACTACTAATTATGAAAAACACAATGCTTATTACTTGCAAGTATGAACTGATATTATGGAGTTTAAACTATCTGGACATTTTAAAATAACAATTACTCATTAAAATATAGGTTAAGATTTCTGGCATAGACTACACAATGGAATTAGTTATTGAGACTATATTTCACCTGATTCTTGTGATGTCTAAAACTGATTGGGCTTTAATATTAAGATATAGGAATTTTATAAGGAAAATACCGTGTCAAAACATATATAAAAGTTATTGGAATGAATAGATAAATGAGGTTATAATTGATTGACATTAAAACATCCTGTCACATTCACTACCTAGAAGAAATGAAATTAAGAAATAAAGTAGCCATAGCAACATTAATATACTATAAAAAGGTTGAGATATTACTTGCTAGACTGTAATTGGATTACCTAACATGAAAATTAATTAATTTGGATAATTGTATGAACTTACCAGGGGGTTCCAACCGCCTAATCACAACACTATCACAATTAGATTACATTTTTATATATTTTTTGCAGCACTACACTGAACAATGAATAAACATGATAATGACCGCTTCCCGGGTCAGCTACTCAATTATATATTCAGACGAACCTACGACGCGTACGCGACGCGATCTAGAATCAAGTTCCAATCCATTCTTTCTATCCGCCAACAAAACAAGTGCGACAGAGATACGAAATGGAAAACACTAATGCTTCCGAGCGAGAAGGAGCATACATAGAAGAATCTCGACGGTGAAGGTGTGAGAATTGTAGACATGATTTCTCGACTGTTCCCGATGTTGACACTGAATAGCGCTGTGAGCGCTAATACTAGTTGCGTCGCGCGGGTTCCGTACGATAATAAAAATATTTATTGCAGTTGTTTGTTCGTAAATTTTTTATTTTACAATTTTAATGATTTTACGTTGTTACAACGTAACAATACCCCCTCTCCCAGAGAAAGGATTTTACGTAGTAAAATCCGCTGCGGTAAGCGCTTAAGAAGAACAGAACCGCCCAGTAACTGTCTTCACTTTCATACCTCCACATCCAAATACCTACCATGCGACCTAACATACGACCTGTCATAGTTGTCTGAGGAAATTTATAATCCACAGACTACCATACAACTAGAGTACAACTCTATTAAAAGATTGGACTCAAGAACAGCACTGCGTGACAAGGAGCGTCTAAGGGAAAGAATATTGACACGAGAACAATAGACGAATCGGCACTGTGAAATACACTGGTCTTTGATGAATTTGTTACAGTCACGACCCGCTGTAACAAGAAGATTAGTGAAGGCTTATTTAAAGAGTAACAACCCGCTCTAACGAGGAAATTAGTGAAGGCTTATTTAAAGAGTCACAACCCGCTCTAAACGCGCAAAACGCAAAACAAAATACAAAACAGACCCAAACCAAAGGTCACAACGCGCCATAAATGCGCAAAAAAACAAAACAATAAACGAATTAGGCCTATATAAGGCTACTAACCCGCTAGAACGCGAAAAACGCAAAAAAACAACAAACTCCCAACTAAACATCAATATCCGTGTAGGCTTAAATGAATTCATCAAAGACAATGTAGACAGAGACCGAAACGCAATAACAGACAATTAAAATTTATTAAAAAAAATAAACCAAATTCCGAAAGCTATGTATTAATAAAAACAAGAGTCGAACCGATAACGGTGGTGACTATAAAAAAATATACGAATAAACAAAATTAAATACACTAAGCGGCATTGTGAGTATGTCTAGTCTTTAGCGAATTTGTTACAGTCACGACCCGCTGTAACGAAAAAGAAGAACAGCAGACGAGTAGACCTATACCAAGAAACTGTCATACTCCGCTAAAAAAAACAAAACGCAAATAAAACAAACGTGTGTAGACCTATAACGAAGTCATACAACACAAAAAAACAAAACTCCCAAACAAAACATCAAAATTCGTGTAGGCTTGTTTTAATCCGCTAAAGACAAACACAATCAACTACTTCGCGAAATAATGTTGAATTTAATATTTGCCTATTCATGATGAAATGAAATGAATGCTAATGCATTACAGTATTGATCAACCAAAAAAATAAATAAATAAAAGAAGAATATGAGACGAAACCACGCGCGGAACTAAAATGATAAGGTAGATCGGATTTTTAAAGAAAAAAATGTGACCCAATTAATTGAAATTAAAAAATAAAGTATTGAATATTTTAAAACAATACGCAATGAAATGTGACATGATGTGAGCAAAGTTAAAAAAAAATAAATAATAATAAATATATTAAGAATGAAGTAAAATAATGTACGTAACCACTATTATCTTTTCAGAGCACAAAAGAAATAAAAATAATAAAAAAAAACACAAAACAATAAATGTTTTGCAACAATAAAAAAAAAAAAAATGCAACAATAGCACCAAAAAAATGGAAAAATTAAAATCTCTGAAAAGAACGTTAATTACGCACAACACAAATGCAAATATAAAATGCTAGAAAAAAAACACAAAATATAAATACACAAAAATCAGTATATACAAAAAAAAATTGAAAAGAAATTGTCACTAAAATATTGCAGAAAAAAAATCAGTCCACTGTGCAGACTATGCCTGTGCGTGGGTAATCCGAGATGGTATTGGATAACCCTGTGGAGCCAGAAAACAATAATCGGCTACCCGTTCCTCTTTAAGGAGAACCGGGTTAGTGGTACTCCCCCGTTCAGCCTCCGTCCACCAAAGGCTTACCACTTGGGGCTGAAAAATACCGACACCACAATAATACACAAAACAAAAAACTTCCCTGTGCTTTGCCTTTAATATTTGGGCGCCACTGTTACGTCGGGTGCCAACTGTTACGTTCGCCTGACGGCTAGGTACAAGAATAAAAACAACAAGTAAAATTACAAGTTGCTTATTGAATCGAAAATAAAAACATATACGTTAACCCGGCAGGAATTAAATTTCCACTAATAAAATTAAAACTCTAAAGTCTCTACAATTGCACTAGAACCAATATCTAAGGTCTCTAAAACTAAGACAAAACACACGGGTGTGGATTCGCGGCACAGGGAAGTTATCTGGTCGGAATAATAAAAAAGGTGCTGGGGCTTAACTTTTGGCCGTCCGAGTCCTCGACGCTTGGGGGTCTTCGGTAGTGCCTTCAGCCGACACTCTGTTTCTTGAAGGACACCGGTGGCTCGGGTGTTACAGTGCAGCCTGAAGCGTCGCCGCTTGTACAGTCAATCTGTACGATGAACGGTGGAGTCCCAATCGGTGTAACGGGGAACTCCAAGCGGGCACGGCGCAGTCCCAACAGTGAATTCCAAACGGGGAACGGTGAACCCCTAGCGGTGCAGCCCTAGCGGTGAAATCCTAGCGGTGAACCCCCAATCCTGGAACGCGTCGAAACATCTTCTGTAGCGCGAAAGATCCGATGCCCTGGCACTAGTGTGACCAGATATGGGCGTCGGTATCTTTCGCAAAACAATTAAACATTATGCGGAATGGAGTGGTGAAATGCATTTCCGGTTGAAATGTAATTTAAAGAAAATTAAATATTTAAATGAAATATTTTTACCCAACCCAGAATCAAATCCCCAATGTTTTATATGCCGGATAATCACCATTCCACAACGCCATGCAGAACAAAGAAAATATTACATATTACATTAACAATTATAATAAAACATATTGAAGGAACAAAGACTTTTAATATTTGTTTCCCCGGTACTTTCCCTTATAATAACCAAAACTAAATATATCTCTCAGCTATGTGATGAACTAATAGAATAAAGAATAATTTATGTAAGCAACTACATTACAGTTGGCTTTAACACTTAAAGGAAATTAAGACATTCTTATACAACAATGCACTCATACAAGACTATAAGTTTAATTTACAATGACAAACTTGTAAACAATTTTTACTCTGGAAAATTCTATTAGACTACTAATTATGAAAAACACAATGCTTATTACTTGCAAGTATGAACTGATATTATGGAGTTTAAACTATCTGGACATTTTAAAATAACAATTACTCATTAAAATATAGGTTAAGATTTCTGGCATAGACTACACAATGGAATTAGTTATTGAGACTATATTTCACCTGATTCTTGTGATGTCTAAAACTGATTGGGCTTTAATATTAAGATATAGGAATTTTATAAGGAAAATACCGTGTCAAAACATATATAAAAGTTATTGGAATGAATAGATAAATGAGGTTATAATTGATTGACATTAAAACATCCTGTCACATTCACTACCTAGAAGAAATGAAATTAAGAAATAAAGTAGCCATAGCAACATTAATATACTATAAAAAGGTTGAGATATTACTTGCTAGACTGTAATTGGATTACCTAACATGAAAATTAATTAATTTGGATAATTGTATGAACTTACCAGGGGGTTCCAACCGCCTAATCACAACACTATCACAATTAGATTACATTTTTATATATTTTTTTGCAGCACTACACTGAACAATGAATAAACATGATAATGACCGCTTCCCGGGTCAGCTACTCAATTATATATTCAGACGAACCTACGACGCGTACGCGACGCGATCTAGAATCAAGTTCCAATCCATTCTTTCTATCCGCCAACAAAACAAGTGCGACAGAGATACGAAATGGAAAACACTAATGCTTCCGAGCGAGAAGGAGCATACATAGAAGAATCTCGACGGTGAAGGTGTGAGAATTGTAGACATGATTTCTCGACTGTTCCCGATGTTGACACTGAATAGCGCTGTGAGCGCTAATACTAGTTGCGTCGCGCGGGTTCCGTACGATAATAAAAATATTTATTGCAGTTGTTTGTTCGTAAATTTTTTATTTTACAATTTTAATGATTTTACGTTGTTACAACGTAACAAGTTAAACAGTCAATCAATTTGTATAATAGATAGGCATAAGCCAAGTCTTCATTTTTATTATATATTTTCAGGCCTAAGCCAATTCTTCATTCAATTATTGTCTTTTTTCATTTATGTTTTCAGGCCGAAGCCAATTCTCCATTAGAGTGTTGTCATTTTCCATATTATTTTTTCAGGCCAAGGCCAAGTCTTAGATTGGAGTAGTAGTCCATTCAAATTTACAGGTCTTAAACTCTGTTTTCCGTTAAATCCAGTAGCGTTTAAATATCAATTACAGTATTATTTACAAATTCGTAAATAGCATTATATGTCTCTGTTTCTTTAAGTAAGTCTTCAATAGAGCGCGGGACAAGCTCAGTTTTGCCGTAGATATCAATTAACTTGTCGATAAGCACAAGTCTTTGTACATTGTAGGCAGGGCATTCAAATATAATGTGATTTATTGTTTGATCTACATTTTGATTGCATTCTGTGCATAAGGGGGACGAAATAATGCGCATTCGACTGAGGTGGGCTTTAAAACGACCGTGACCAAATCGGAGTCTGTTCATTATAGTATAGAATTTGCGATGCTTGTTGGATTTGGATGTAGAAAACCAAGGACACTTTCCCACATGGTTATTTATTGTTGCATAGTGTGTACCTTTTGTTTGCAATGAACTTAGCCAATATTCATTCCATTCATTAAGCAAAGACTCTTTTAAGATTGAATTTATGTCAGAGAATGGTATGGCAACATCGTCAACAGGACTGCCGCTGTCACTGTCAACAACTGACTTTGCCAAAAAGTCGACTTGCTCGTTTCCTGTCACTCCCACGTGCGCTGGTGTCCAAAGGAACTGTACTTCTTTGCCTTGATTCTTCAATTGAAGCCAACGACTCTTGATATTATATAAAATATAGTTAGTCTTGCTGTTCAAGATATTATTCTGCAAAGCACTTAAAACACTCATGCTGTCTGTTATAACGAGCCAACGTTGATCATTTGCTTGAGTAATATATTGAAGTGCAGCCAGGATAGCCAAAGCCTCGGCAGAAAAGATACTCAACTCACTTGGAAGTTTGCGGCCAAATCCAAAACGTAAATTAGGAATGTAGAAAGCCATTGATACATTTTTGAACTTGGAACCATCGGTAAATATTTTACTGTACCCATTGTATTCAGACATAACAGCATCCACCTCTTCTTTATTCTTCATATCTCTTTTTATATTAATTGGTATCAAGCTAAATTTGCTTTCGTAACTGCCAGTATAGCAAGCCCAATTCTCATCTTTATTAATATTGTATTGCTGATCAAGTTGTGATGTGAATGAAAAATCATGAAGAACATATGGCAAATTACTAGTGGGAACATAGGGATTGTGTTCATGAAAGTGTTTTAACTTTTTTAATAATAAATTATTAACATTTGATAATAACTTAAGAATGAAACAGTATTTGAGATATTTAAATCTCAATAACAAAGGAGGAGTGTTACACTCTACCTGTAGTGAATTTATAGGAGTGGTCCTCATAGCACCAGTGACTAATCTGAGATTTTTATTTTGCAAGATATCCAATTTCTGAACTAGCTTTCTATCAGATGCAAAGTAAAGATAACCATATTCAAAGTGACTACGGACTAGTGATTTATATAGCATAAGCAAAATTTTTAGATCAGATCCCCAATACATCCTTGCAAGTGATTTTAGAATATTGAATGCCTTGCCTGCCCTTTCCATTACATAATTAACATATTTATTCCATGAAAGATTATTAGTAAAAATAACTCCTAAGAATTTGACTTCTGATACTTGTGGAATCTCCTTCTGATCATAAAGAATTTTGACTTTAATGGAACGATTTTTAGTGAATACCATCATTTTTGTTTTATCAACATTAATATCAAGGTTAAGGTACCTAAAATAACTGTGAAGTTTGGTCAAAGCTCTACTGAGTATACTAACTATGCTATTTAAATCATGACCTGATGCATAAACAACAAGATCATCAGCGAACTGTAAATTGCTAACATCTGAACCTAATATTAAATTAAGTCTATAAATATAGAGTATAAATATTAAAGGACTTAAAATTCCACCCTGACATACTCCTTTAAAAGACATCCTAGGTCCAACAAGCTGATTTTGAAATTTTACATATACCTCTCTACCATGTAAAAAGTTAAAAATCCATTGCACAATTTTTTCAGGAATACCTATGGTCAACAACTCGGATGCTAAAATATGATGATTGACATTATTAAATGCCCCAACAATGTCAAAAAAGATACCTACTAAAATATGATTGTTCTTGAATGCATTGAAAATGTCAAAATGTATGTGAGAAATACTTTCACGACATGAGCGACCTTTACGGAATCCAAACTGGTTTGAAGGTAAAATATGATTACTTTCTATAAAAAATTCAATTCTTTGTTTTAACAGCTGTTCAAAAACTTTACCCATGCATGATGTCAAAGCTATTGGTCTATAAGAATCGCCTGTCCTTTAACTTTGTTAGGTTTTAAAATTGGCACAAGACAATCTGTTTTCCAACTTTGTGGTATGATTGATTTATTCCATAACAAATTGTATATATTTAATAAAACATGTTTTGATTTGTCTGACATATGTTTTAGAACTTTATATGGAATACCATCGAGGCCAAAGGCTGTATCTCGTCTGGATGAAATAGCTGAAATCAACTCTGCAAAAGTAAATGATTTTGTAAGATAATCACAATTGGAAGCAGCAATGGAGTTATTATTTAAATTTAATTCAGCCTCAACAGTAGAAGGTGTGTATTTTCTAATAAAATCAAAAATCCAATCTAGTTACTACAGGAACTATAGTTAGAATTTACCCTTTTAAAAATTTTCATATAATACCAGATTCTAGATAATGGAGTAGTTCTGTTAAAACTTTCACATAAATTCTCCCAACTTTTTTGTCTTTCTTGTTTCAGGGTCAACTTTTTAATAGCCTGCAGCTTTTTGAAATTTATATAATTACTCTCAGATGGATCATTCCTAAAGTTTATATAAGCAAGTTTGGACTGTTCAACAGCAGAAGCACATCTGGCATTCCACCAAGGAAGTGGTCTCCTATTTCTTTTAAAACGAGTGTCGGGTTTATTCTGTGAGCCATGACTACTATGACCAGCTGGCATCGACAACTGAATAGCTATATCTAGCAAATTCATTAATTCCTCATATGAATTTATAGGATTTTCATGATCGTAATGAAAATCATGCAACAAACTATCTGTTGCCATGCAAAATCTATCCCAATTAATAATACGATAATTATATTGGTGAGGATAAGGTTTACTGTCGGGCAATATGCTTTGATTATCATTAGAAGCATTACTAACAAAAACTTTGGTTATTACAGGTAAGTGATAACTTCCCAGAGGGTCATCATGCACATACCAATCACAAGAAACTGCTAAATTAGGAGAAACTATTGTCAAATCAAGAGCATTTTGTCGCCATTTATTAGAACCTACTGTTGTCATTTGACCATCGTTTAGAATAACTAATAAGTTATCGTCTATGCATTCTAATACATGTGATCCACGAGTATCAGAAGTCATGCAACCCCAGTTATGATGAATAGCGTTTAAGTCTCCAGCAATAAGCAAGGGCTCAGACAGACCTTGAATTAAATTATTAAATTTCTGTTTAGTAAAAGATGGAGTACATAACTTGGGACTGTAAAGACTTACTATTGTAAGTTCCTTATTATTACCATAATATAAACGAATAGCAACGTTTTGAATAGAATTATCGCTAAAAGTATCTAATTTCTTAAAATTAAGGCTTTTGTGTATTAGAATGGCAACTCCATTGTGGTCGTTGCCACTGTCTAATCTTACCATTTCATAATTTTTAAAACTAATATGATGACGCGGCTTAAGCCATGTCTCACATAAGACTGCTATATGAATATTATTCTCATAAAGAAAATGTGAAAAAATATGTTGATTACACACATCAAAAGTGTCTAGGGATCAACATATATTTTTGCAATAACTTTTCTCCTGATTGATATTAATTAAAATTTTCCTTAAGGATTCATCAAATAAAGTGTTTTCGTTTGTCACAGTAACGATAAACCAAGTCACCTTTGCATTAATAAAGAAATTTGCCATTTTCCTAATAAAGGGATTTTTGACATTTGAACCACTAACACAAAAGTTCGAAAAAAAGACTGAAATAACAGTTTTCTTTAAAATTTTATTGGGTAACTTAAACAATTAATAATCCGTGTTTCTACCGCGAACACTAACAACACAAGAACATCGGTTTGGCATACTCAAAATGAGTTCATCCAAATCACGCTGTGGAATGGCCGCCCATGTTCGTTGCAACAACAAAAAAAGGTCTTCTTGCGACTGGATACCCTCCATATTCGGCAGAGCTCTTCTCTGTAGCATATCCCATGCATGCTCAATCGGGTTCAAGTCTGGCGACTGAGCAGGCCAGGGCAGGACATTGATGTTAGCTGCGGCGAGAGTCTGTCTTACAACTCTTGCGGTGTGCGGTCGTGCATTATCATGCATTAACTGAAATAAGGGACCGATTTGCACTTGTAGAGGAACGATGACGTCTGATACAATCGTCTCAGCATAAATTTGAGCGTTGAGGTTGCCTCTGATCCAAATCAACTCAGTTCTTCCGCCGATCCAAATACCCGCCCATACCATGATGGTTCCACCACTATAAGGATGGACTTCCTGGCAGGATTTTAATCGCTGTTGGCGTCCAGGGGTTCTCCAGTATCGTATACGTCTTGTATCCGGTCTCATACCAAAACGAGACTCATCAGAAAAGCACACGAAACGCCATTGTTCTTCTGCCCAATTTCTGTGTTCAAGAGCCCATTGATATCGAATCCTACGATTGTGCATTGCTATAGGTGGTACCCGTAGCGGTCTTCGGGAATGAAGGTTCACTTCATGCAAGCGGTTTCTGACTGTTTGGTCGCTAATTAAGTTCCCTGAAGAGTGATGAAGCCTCACGGCTAACATCATGGCAGTTATTGTTGGAGCTCTTCGAGTTAAGATTTGAATATATCGGTCTTGTCTCCGTGTGGTGCAGCGATACCGTCCTCCATGGCGCTCAGCCACGGTACCAGTGCTTCGGTAACGTGTCCAAAGTCGACTGATAACACTCTGACTTGTATTCAGAGCTAAAGCCACAGTACGTTGCCGGGAACCAGCTTCTATCATTCCCACGGCTCTGAGCATTTCTTCCCTGCTTAAATGACGTCGCCGCTCCATAATAACGTTGGTTTTAATCAGTAGTAGGGAAACAGTAGCACTAATAATGTCTTCAATGCGTTGTATGTTTTTATAGGGAAAATATTGACAGCTGATTTTCATCTTTTACTCGAATTTGATTCACAGTTCCTGATTCAAATTATGAAATGCACCAAAAAGGATCCATATAAATTTATAAAATCATAAATTTATTACAAAGCCACATCTCAATCTCAAGAAATCCGCTTAAAAATGCTTGATCCCTAGACACTTTTGATGTGTGTACTTCGTAAACTCTGGGCATTCCATTGTACAATATTTAAATAATCCATAAAAAAAAAATTAATGGGAAGCATTATGTTCATGTTGTATGTTTTGTATGAGAAAGTCTTTAATAGTTTTACTACAGATGCTAGTTTCTTTAGTTTTGCTCATAGTGATAAGTTTTATGACAGAATCAACTAATAACTTTAAAATGTGATCAGAATCTAATAGTGATACAAAAAGTTCAGAAGGGCTTTTTTTCTTGCCACCTAATGAAGGATATGATTTTTCGTTAACAACATCAGCAAATGATTTTTTAATTAACTTTTCTTTGCATTGTTTTATTTTTTCTTGCTTTACAGGGCACTCTGAGGAAATTGCGATGTGATTACCTTTACAATGATAGCAACAGGCACTAGTTGGTGCAACAGTACAATTCTTATAGTTGTGACTGTCTGCACAGATTGAGCATTTTTCTGAGTTTTTGCTAAACTTAGCCAAGTGTCCATACCGGAGGCAACGTAGACACTGCTTGACTGGAGGAATGTATGTTGTGACCTCAAACCGCCAACTGTTCAGGTCAACACTATCTGGTAGGCTCGGACAAGAAAATGTTATACATACAGTTTTTGTGGGTTGCAGCTGAAAAGTGTTGTCATCATTCTTGACTCTCCTCATTATTCTACGAATAGAAATTATATTTTTAGTGCTAGTCAGTGCAGTGTAAATCTGTTCATTTGATAAGTCCGTTGGAACATGTTGTATGACACCTGTAGTTTCAGTAGCGGCAGCTGGGATACTGGCTTTAAGTTTGTTCATATCGAGGAATTTCTTGTTGGCAAGCGCAGCATTTGCCATACCTGCACTCTCGAAAATGACACCCACCTTATATTTATTCATACGCACTAGTTGTTTAATACCTTTATTATATCTTTTTAAAATATTAGCTAAAGACATCATGTCTCTATCTCCTAGAGGTTTGTTAATTTCTATACTTTCAACAAAAACAATGTACTCAAAATTGCCCCCACTTTCAGGATACAATCTATGATAATTAGGTATTTGGAAAGTCTTATACATATCTACGGCATCAACAGACTGAAATGAAGAAGAATCAGATCCATCTAACTCCGTATCATTATTCCCTGGCCCATCTTTTTTCTTTCGTTTTCTTATCTTCCCCATCTTTACATTTAAAACTTTTATATGTACACAATATATGAATATGTACAAGCTATTTACACTTTTTATACAATATTTTACAAATTATTTTAAATAAATATTTTAACAATTTAAAATTTGCGCCTTTTGCTTTCGAAGGTTCCCGCGCCTTTCCCCAACCGTAAAATAATATAAGCAGTTTTTTTGTTTTCTTTATCCATTCTGGGTAGGCAAAGGGAAATATGCCCATACAGCCAAATCTGATATTGAAACAAATTAGTAGCTGAATCGTAAAAACTTCTATGAATTCTTTTTAGTAAAAACCATAAAAACTTCGTGGTTGTTTTTTTTTCTCTTTTTAATAGACATTATTTTGACAGTTGGGAAAGAAAACGCACGAGTGCGGGAAAGGTAAAGAAAAAGCACTAGTGCGTAATAGCCTACATCCCGAACGCTATACATCCCTGCAATACGCCACTTTTTGAGCAACTGTATTAAAAAATAACTTGTAATTTTAGTAGTTGTTTTTATTTATCGTACCTAGCCGTCAGGCGAACGTAACATAATAAGTACATTATTTTTTTATTTTTTTATTTATTCTTTATGCACAAAACAGTACATAGGCGGACTTAATGCCAGAGGCATTCTCTACCAGTCTACCTTAGGGTGATGCAGAGACAAATCGTGGTAGGTGCAAACAAAACAAGTGAAACGAAATAATCATAGATAAATATTTTAAAACACATTCATTTACACATACAACAACATTAAAATTTACATTCGTTTGGAGTTTGGAGCTAAGCAAACCCTCGCTGACGGACAAAACCCAGTGACATCCGACACAGGTTTCAGGCTGGTATTAGACCTGAATATAACATCACACGGCACGCCCGAATGCATAATCAGTTTTGATTATGGCTTAACCAGGTTCGCTTTGTGCATGTCATCGCGAAGCTTGACCACATCGGACTTGGTGAACTAGAGATATTGTTACGGCTACGACATGAATGTGAAAAGCCAGTCGGACAGATGGGGATTTTTTTCTTTTCCAAACTGTCCGATGACCGAACTACTAATCGGACTACTTGGAATAAACGGAATTATCTACCTAAGGTTAAATCTAAGTCCTCTCGCGAGGCCGGTATGGAGTGCCCAGACTCTCCCCATTAGGTCGATGAAGGCCAAAAAAAGTCTTGTAAAAATCCCTCATAACCCAGCCTTCGCCACTACAGAGATCGGGTACCACTTAGATACGTAGTATATTAGATCCTCTTTTGGGGTACTGTTTGAAAATTTCTAAGTACCTAGTAAAAAATTCTGGGCAAATACCATATAGTATTCGTATATTCAGTGTCGACACGAAAAGAAGAAGAAGAAGTACCTAGTAGGTCTAATATCGAACTCTTTGGACATGAATCCAATTTGTGAGACTAGCTTGTATCAGCTAACTCTTTCTCTCTCTCTCTCTGCCTGTCAGGTCCCTCATTACTGAGGATTATGACTCCGCTGTTCATGCTCATGTATTTTTGCTATGATCATTGTACCCGATCTTCAGCCTGGCGAAGGGCAGCGCTGACAGTTCGCTCCAATACTTCAGAGAGCTGGTTCTTTTATGGAATAGAATTAGCTGTTTTGACATAAAAGTTCCAAGTAGTTATACCGACTGGACGTGGTACTTCCTAAGATAGATTATGCCAACCCATCCCATCCATCCCATGTGAATTCCTGTGTCGAAATAATCCCATTTCAAGAACCAGAACTAGTGATAATTACTCCACTCTACTATTCTACAAGGGTATGTTTTACTTTTTTTCAATCCAATGGGACAGAAGACACAGAAGACAGCTTGTGTCAGACAAGCTAATACCATATGTTATTTATAACTACGATACGACTGTACGATTCATGTCGGACAGTTTGTCAGACCGCTTAAAGCTACATTCTCGGTCACTACTCCTGAAAACGGGTATGTTAATCCCCATATCACGCGTCGTTGCATTATGCAAAGAGCTAATAACACATTCATGGGCACTGCAGTCTGCATCAGACAAAAGCTTCTAGCATTTAACGCAAGATACGTTCACAAGCCAACCATAGGAAGGTTAAGCAGGTGTAATATATGGCAGGTAGAAAAATGTAGTTTGTGGGATCATAACGCTCATTTGATATGAAAGTTTTTTTTCTAGGTGGTAGGTCCCTAGTGCAAGGGACCTTCCTGGGGCCCAAGTCTGCTAATTTAGAAATGCTTCAATTATGTGTCGATACCATCAGGCGAACGTCTTGCTTGTCATGTCAATAGAATGAACAAAAAAATATCGGTCATGTGCAAGTCGGACACGCGCACCGAGGGTTCCATACCATCTTTGGACGTTTTATTTTACTCACACTCAATATAGTAGTCTCACTTTGCAATTTTAAGGACCCATTTCGACCCCTATTAAATGATAACAAAAGAAAAAAAAACTTTTACATGGGTAAGTGAGATCTAAAACTGTTATAAGTTTTAAATCGATAGCATTAGTGGTTCCTGAAATATAGAAGAAGAAGAAGAAAAACATTTATTTTGACATACACAGGACATGGTAATGAACACACAGAAGGTAAAAAATAGAAGCATAAAATATTGCTAAACGGAAAGAGGTACATTGACATGAAGGACATAACCGTAAAATTAAATCACTACCAAGCTGTGCGATGCCAAAAATGGTTCCTATCTCAGCGAATTGCTGCAGCAACAGTAAGGTGCTACAGCGCTGATTTTCAGACAGGACCAGTTAGGTGAAGTCACGGAAGAACAAATACATCATAAAAAGGGTAATAAAATAAGTGTAATAATAAGTAAGTATAGTTAAAGAATTGAGGAATTATGTGCAGAATAAACATACAAAATATGATAAAAAGAGAATAAAAAATACTAAATAGCAATTGACTATGGTCTATGGTACAGTGTGTGTGTGTGTGTGTGTGTGGATCGGTTTTACGCAACCCACTGCAGAAACGATCTCACCAATAACGCAAACGTGAATACCTTAGGATGAGTAATTTACAGTGAGCTGCTATTACTGATAACAGCTCACTGGTAAATTACTGCATCTTTTGTCTTTTGTAAATTTAGAAGATGCATCTTAAATTTAGTTTTGAAAGTATTCGTTGTTTTAATAGCACGAATCGGTGGTGGGAGATCATTCCAGCAGCGGGTAGCTGCAAACCTAAAACGGCCCCGAAACGCTGCCGTCCTGTGTCTTGGTGTACGCAAGAGGTAAGTTGAGGCCCGGGTGTTGTAGGGATTAAAATCGCGTGAAAAACTAAGTTTGCCATACAGATACGCAGGCTTCTTTGTCAGAATGACCTCGAAAAGAAGCGAGGCTAGGTGGAGCCTTCTGCGTTCAGACATCTTCATCAGGTTTCCCCTGTTTAGATATGGGATATATGTGACAGACGGACGAAGACGCACCATAAGGGTTCCTTTTTAACTTTTAGATATGGACATTCTAAATTGAAAAAGTATTTAGCCTAACTTGAGCTGTTAAAATATGGCTGGGAGACAACAATATCGAGATTTCCAGTGTATTCTAGTAATAAATCATTTGAATAATTCGGCAATACAAACGCCACGTCCCGACTATTATTCATTTGAGGATTAGTAATTAACAATAACAAATGACAGCGTACGCTCCCACTACGCCTAGCCTGGCTGACTCGTTGCTGTACCTGTGGACTATATAATATAATATACCTACCTATCTATATACTTATAATAAAACTGTAACAGGTCCATTTCTGTACATTGAAGATATTTTGAAAATTATGTTTGGAGGGCATTCTATAACCGATACTAAAGCCGAATCTGTATTTTTTTTCATTTTTGTCTGTCTGTCTGTCTGTCTGTCTGTCTGTATCACGGCTGCGCATCACGCCGAAACTACTGGATGGATTTGAACGAAACTTGGCATGATTGGAGCTAATACCACGAGGAAGGACATAGGATACTTTTTATCCCGTAATCTAGCACGGTTCTTTTGGGAGAGGGGATTAAAGTCAAAACGGGTACTTGGTTATACGCTTGGTCCGATTTAATAAATTTTTCTATAAAATAGAATAAATATTAGTAAGGGAACACTCATAGAGAGTATTTATCAAGGTTTTGTAATCGATCGGGTTAAGCAACGTTAGGTAAGGTCATTAAATAGATGGGTGACCGTTTAACGCCATTTGAACTAAACGGGTCCGTGCTTCGGAGAGCAAGTAAAAAGTGGGTCCCAGTTTTTAACTGACTATAAAAAATGAGGTTATGTATTCGATGCGAATGTCTGTTATTCAAAGTTTAGTTAACGTAAAAATAGCGCAGGCGGAGCTGCGTGGGTCAGCTAGTTTATAATAATAATATTCTGGGACAATGAACTACGGTCTTCTGATCCTAAACCAGGCATAGCCTGTACTATGAAAACCATAATTATTTGATACTCTAAATACTTTTGGCCCCTCCCCCGCGTGTCATCATTGCCATGTCGACCTGTCGCGTACTGTACTTAAACTTATGTAATTATTTGTTGGTAAGACCTCTATGTAAATAACTTTTTTTGATACGTTTTTGACCTTTTCTTTTAAAGGAAATCTTTTTAAAAGATATCAGAGTAGAGGTTGACGAAATATGCCCTGGGCAACTTCCGTAGCAAACTTAATCCTGGACTTCATTCAGCTGGCTTATAATAGCATGCCTTGTGCAAGATCGGTGTATGTATATAAGTAAGTATCGGTCAGTATTATTATTATTGTAGTATTATTAGAATGCAATGCAGTACAGTTCGTACGAACAGAGAACTGGATGTAATTATTATTTACTTATATAAAATATAATTTACAATCGTATCCATATCTAAATACTGTAGTAAGCTCGGGTTAGAGTGGGTAGGTCGTTAGCGGAATAATCCGAATAATATAGAGGCGCCGCTTACTGTGTTCTGTCATCTATTGTGTATTGGTACTAGTGATGTGCCGGATATCCGAGGGAAAAAAATATTCGAATCCGTATCCGTTGGTTTTTCGGTGGGTTACAATTGTATATACAAGTATGAAATTGTATACAATAGAAGAAGAATCTTTATTTGGCACTGTAAGGCTCGGCACAAACGGGCCACCGACCACAGCTACCGGTGGCTGTCGCGCGCTACCGCCACATTTGTGATAGTGTCAGAAGCGAGGGACAGCCACCGGTGTTCTAAAGCCGCTACATTTTATAACCCGTTCGTGAATGGATTTCCAATATAAATGTATCAATATCCATTGAGGCGTCGTGCTCCATGGTGACGCGTGCAATACGTAGAACGTCTGACGGTTAACTGCAAAGAGTATGTAATACTACCGTAAGAAGAGACGGGACTCCATACAATAAAAAAAAGTAACTCAAATGTCAAAAAAGTAGTACCTCAGGATAGCCAACCTGATGAAATAATGACAGGTCGACTGAACAATCAGTCCTAGCAACATAACGAATAGAATTTAGAGACGTGCCATATAAAATCTGTCGATATCGATTGTTTTCCTTGGTATTCATAAAAAATATAAATAATCCAACAGAACCTGGCTTCACTGGGTTTGTTTTAGTGATGCTAAAACAAACCCAATGGCACCAGGTTCAATTTATTTAAATTTGTTTACAATAAAACGCCATTACGAATAACATATTATTTTATTAATAAAGAAAAACACATCATGTAAATATTTTTTACTTTTCTTTCTTTCGTTTTCTATGTCTTCTACCTGCAATAAACAAAATAAATAAACTGATAAACTATAACAGGTAATTTGTTTGATATTTTACGACTCAACGTTCCGAATACATACATAATCTATGGTCACTGGAGAGCTTAGGTGTTAATGTCCAAGTCATTTGTAGGATGCCACTATATAGGATGCCACACGTTCACGTGATAAAGACGGTCACGGCGCGAAACTTGCAACTGACTGCAGGACTTGCTTGACACCTAGAAGCTCAGCATCAAGATGTTGCTTGTCACAGATCCTGTTTTCTCTGAAAAAAAATTACCTACGGTAGCTAACTGTGTAGGAGGATGATAAGATTGACCGTTAAAGTATCTGTCAGTATATCTGTCAATTATATATTAGATTTAAATATTATATATTATATTATTGTTTTTTTTCTCACACACATTGTAACTCAATGTGTTATTGTATGACTCAATTTGTGTATGTGTGTGCGCGTATTGGTGTGTGTGTAATGCAACATGGAACATCTAAATATATACTAGTGATGAGATAATGATCTTTTTTTTAATAATTTTATATATGTACATCAGAAAATAGTTACGTCGCAGGGTTCTTAAAAATGCCTATTGCCCAGTGATTATATGTTATTTTACACTTCACTAATATCGATATATAAAAGATATGCTATACCTCCTCTCTATTTTTCTCAAGGAAAAGATGATGACTGATGGATTATAATTAATTGTTGATATTTTCGCCTAATAATAAAGAAAGGATAGAAAAAAATAACAATAATCTGCTTACCGAACTTCATCCAGAGGATATTTGGCCATAAAACAACGTTTTTTGCCATCTTTTCTTTCGGATTTAAAGCCACATATCTCACACTTTTTATACCTCATTTTAACCAAAGTAGGCTATCACAAGCTTAATTAGATAAATAGCAATATTGAATCACGATATATATTTCAAAAATTATCTATTTTTTCCAAATTACTGTAATTTAAAGTTCTAGAACGCACGTAAACAAGCTAAGCAATGACATTCAATGGCGGGAATGTCATGAAAGAAAGAGCGAGTAATATTGTGGGAGTGAGAGAAATACACACATCAAAAGTGTCTAGGGATCAACATATATTTTTGCAATAACTTTTCTCCTGATTGATATTAATTAAAATTTTCTTTAAGGATTCATCAAATAAAGTGTTTTCGTTTGTCACAGTAACGATAAACCAAGTCACCTTTGCATTAATAAAGAAATTTGCCATTTTCCTAATAAAGGGATTTTTGACATTTGAACCACTAACACAAAAGTTCGAAAAAAAGACTGAAATAACAGTTTTCTTTAAAATTTTATTGGGTAACTTAAACAATTAATAATCCGTGTTTCTACCGCGAACACTAACAACACAAGAACATCGGTTTGGCATACTCAAAATGAGTTCATCCAAATCACGCTGTGGAATGGCCGCCCATGTTCGTTGCAACAACAAAAAAAGGTCTTCTAGCGACTGGATACCCTCCATATTCGGCAGAGCTCTTCTCTGTAGCATATCCCATGCATGCTCAATCGGGTTCAAGTCTGGCGACTGAGCAGGCCAGGGCAGGACATTGATGTTAGCTGCGGCGAGAGTCTGTCTTACAACTCTTGCGGTGTGCGGTCGTGCATTATCATGCATTAACTGAAATAAGGGACCGATTTGCACTTGTAGAGGAACGATGACGTCTGATACAATCGTCTCAGCATAAATTTGAGCGTTGAGGTTGCCTCTGATCCAAATCAACTCAGTTCTTCCGCCGATCCAAATACCCGCCCATACCATGATGGTTCCACCACTATAAGGATGGACTTCCTGGCAGGATTTTAATCGCTGTTGGCGTCCAGGGGTTCTCCAGTGTCGTATACGTCTTGTATCCGGTCTCATACCAAAACGAGACTCATCAGAAAAGCACACGAAACGCCATTGTTCTTCTGCCCAATTTCTGTGTTCAAGAGCCCATTGATATCGAATCCTACGATTGTGCATTGCTATAGGTGGTACCCGTAGCGGTCTTCGGGAATGAAGGTTCACTTCATGAAAGCGGTTTCTGACTGTTTGGTCGCTAATTAAGTTCCCTGAAGAGTGATGAAGCCTCACGGCTAACATCATGGCAGTTATTGTTGGAGCTCTTCGAGTTAAGATTTGAATATATCGGTCTTGTCTCCGTGTGGTGCAGCGATACCGTCCTCCATGGCGCTCAGCCACGGTACCAGTGCTTCGGTAACGTGTCCAAAGTCGACTGATAACACTCTGACTTGTATTCAGAGCTAAAGCCACAGTACGTTGCCGGGAACCAGCTTCTATCATTCCCACGGCTCTGAGCATTTCTTCCCTGCTTAAATGACGTCGCCGCTCCATAATAACGTTGGTTTTAATCAGTAGTAGGGAAACAGTAGCACTAATAATGTCTTCAATGCGTTGTATGTTTTTATAGGGAAAATATTGACAGCTGATTTTCATCTTTTACTCGAATTTGATTCACAGTTCCTGATTCAAATTATGAAATGCACCAAAAAGGATCCATATAAATTTATAAAATCATAAATTTATTACAAAGCCACATCTCAATCTCAAGAAATCCGCTTAAAAATGCTTGATCCCTAGACACTTTTGATGTGTGTATATCCGCCATTAAATTTACCCCAATTGCCTAAGACAAATTACGATGTTCTATGTTGCGGCTGCCTGGTTAACTGCGCGTGGGGTGGAGCAGTGCGACAGTGGCGGGTGTCGGCGTCCTGTGTGTCGCCACAAGTGGCGAGTCCCGGACACTGCTGTAGCGAGTGGCCACCACGGGCTACACGTGTGCGGTGCGTCTATACAAAATATATGAAAATGCGTGCTAAGCCGCTGACGCTGGCCACTAGTGGCTGTGGTCGGTGGCCCGTTTGCACCGAGCCTAAGAGGTGATTAGGTAACAATGAAAACTATTAAATTTCATTCAGATTATTTGTTATGTCTTAAAATCAAATATTTGGCAGCTTTTATTGCAAACAGCGTCAAGAGACGTCAACTATAATTTCAAGGTCACGCGCAACAATATCATTGGTGCGTGCGAAGTCATTTAAAGATTTTGGATAGGCGATCTGACAGCCGCGGAATAATGAATCAGTAGGACACCACCCACGGAAGCATTGACAGTGTCACTTCGTTTGAATTTTAATGAATAATTGGATCAAAACAATTAAAAATACTATTATGTAAATTACCCAAATACACAAACAAATTTTCTAGGAATCAATCAATGACATTTCATTAGTTAGTAGGTATATCAATTTGGTGCCACTTTTAATCGTCGATTGCCTAGTAGGTAACATATCTATCTATATCTATAAAAATCAATGCAACTTTTCGTTGTAATTTTATAACTCAAGAACGAGCTCACCTATCCAACCCAAATGTTTAGGCTTTGTTCGGACTACTTAGTAGATGGTTTATATGAAGTTTGCACAAAATCGGTAGAGCGGTTCTTCATTTATCATATTTTTTGTAACAAATAAATTCAATGAATGGCGGATCATTTTGTAAATGCGGATTTTGCTGTCAAATCGAACCTTTTTTCAGAATTAAAACTGTTTTCAGCGTTGACAGTAAAAGCATGTTGTTATGTTATTCATGCGGTCATTTCATTTTGGACGTACTTCGAATAAAGCAAATTGTCAGCGATAATTATTGCTTTGTGTTTATATTTTTTGTTCAAATGTAATATGTATATAATATGTGCGTGTACTTTTCTCAGTTTTTTAGCGAGCCGTCGGTGTTTCATATCGTTTACAGGCTTTATTTGAATTAAATTGTCAAAAGCATTTACACATTGAAGTGAATAACATGTATGCATGTGTGTTTCTTTATTTGAAAAAACATATTGTGTACCACTATTAATGTAGCAATTTTGTTTCAATAAATGAATTTGATGTTCCAATTATTTATTTAATATTTCACTTTATACGTAGCGAAGCACGTACCGGGCCGCTAGTTACTTAAAGATATTACTTATTTTAGATCCACAGATCCTGACACGAAATACGGATGCATTTGGATGCGTATCGACGGATATACATTTTTACCGATCCGGCACATCACTAATAGGTACACGTGAGAAAATATTACCCAATGTTCTAGTCGTCATCAGGCACCTAAGGCGCAGAGCTCTGACTACACTGGCGACGGAAAGCGCATGTTGGTAAATTCCTGAGCTCGTAACCAGCAAATGAAAATTAAATTGACACCGGTACGCGGCAGTTATCTCGCTTCGCTACAGAATAATTAATTCTTTGCTCCGTCGCATATTACTGCGGAGTCTTAAGAACCTTCCCAATATTTAATTAACTTTTAATTTAGTTAGACACAATTGCACGTTCCTTCGTATTTGTTTTAGGATCCGGTAAAAGAAACCGTTGAATCTTTTGTTTTTTTTTTATACCACCAAGATGGCCCACTTGATGGTAAGCAGTCATCGCAGTCTATAGACGCTAGCAAGGCCAGGAGAATCACTAGCGCGTTGCCGATTCTTAAGACATTAGACATTAAGTCTTTGTGTCCGGTAATTTCACCAGCTAAAGTGCCCTTCACGCCGGAAAACAGCAATGTTTACACACTGCTGCTTGGCGGCAGAATATCTGACACTGCGGTGGTAGGTACATATCTGGACGGTTCCTTGCTACCTAGTAAAGAAGAAGAATATTTTATTTATAACATACAAAGTACACAAGCATAAGAAAAAAACCGTAAACCAAAACAAAAGGTATAAAATAATTACAGCTAAATGTACTGTGTACACCATAAAAAGGTCCCAACTCAGCGTTATGCCGGTCGCGGGCAACCAGCGCTGATCTTCCGTTGGGTCCTCTGGTGATGCCACACAGATTATAACTTTAAGTATACCAATCTATACTTATAATAAAACTGTAACAGGCCCAATTCTGTACATTGAAGATATTTTGAAAATTATATTTGGAGGGTTATAGAATGCCCGATACTGAGGCCGAAAATGTATTTTTTTTTATTTTTGTCTGTCTGTCTGTATCTCGGCTGAGCATCACGCCGAAACTACTGAATGGATTCAAATGAAACTTGGCATGATTTGAGATCTTACTACGAGGTAGGACATAGGATACTTTTTATCCCGTAATCTAACACGGTTCTTTTGGGAGAGGGGATTAAAGTCAAAATGGGTACTTCGTTATACGCTTGGTCCGATTTTATAAATTTTTCTTCATAATTATAATAAATATTAGTAAGGGAACACTCATAGAGAGTTGTTATCAAGGTTTTGTAATCGATCGGGTTAAGCAACGTTAGGTAAGGTCATTAAATAGATGGGTGACCGTTTAACGCCATTTGGACTAAACTGGTCTGTGCTTCGGAGAGCAAGTAAAAAGTACCAGTTTTTAACCGACTATAAAAAAAGAGTTTTTGTATTCGATGCGAATGTCTGTTATTAAAAGTTTAGTTATCGTAAAAATAGCGCATGCGGAGCTGCGTGGGTCAGCTAGTATGCATATAAATTAATTACAAAGAAAAATCGTTAACAGAAAAATAAATAAAGTTCTGAATCAGTTCTATCTAAGGACAGATCAAAAATACAAAATAGAAAACAATAATAAAAATAATAAAAAAAACGCCAAGGATTACAAACGATTACATCTTTTAAACATCATCTAAAAGGTTACTTGTTACAAGAGCAGAAAAATGACCCTAGATATTAAAGTTTATTTATTTATTTATTTGTCTTCAGGATAATTAACAGATATACAATCAATTAAACATAGCTTATTATGTACTTTAAAAAATTACTTATTGTATACCCAACACCATTATCCAAAGTTTAATAGGTAAGTATAAATTTAATGTTATGCAATAGATTTAATATGAAATAATGTAAATGTTTAAAATCTAGATATATTTTTTTTTATAAATACAGTACGGATTGCGATAATGTGTAATAGTTATATAATAATATGTTTTTAAATAATAGTTTATATCTATCTATATATAATTGATTCTATATTCTTTATATTTTTACATGAATTGTTTATTCTGTTCTGTATAGTTGCTTTTAGGTGTAAATATATATATATATTCTAGGTGGTGGGAGGTTCAAAGCGTGGCGTGGTGGTCTGAAATTGATAGGACGGATGCATCGCGACATTTTATTGAGGGTGTCGGTCACTAGTTCCATCTATACACCTGTATAAAATAAACAGCAGTCTGTTAGTCTCGCTAAATCTCAGAAAGGGCTTGACCGATTTGAATATTTTTCTGTTTATTTATGTTTGCAGTTATGTAGTTAAGAAGAATATCTATACATATAATAAAATCGTAGAAAGTAAAAACTGTACATTGAATATTTTTTGAAAATTTTTATTGCTACGTGTTCTAGGAACGATACTGATTCCGAATATATGATTTTTAGAATTTTTGTCTGTCTGTATGTCTGTGGGTTTGTGTAGACTTGACGTCAAAACCGCTGAACAGATTTAGTTGCTATTTGGCAAAAATATTTATTGATAACCTAGAAAAATTATAGGATATAAATTATCTCGTTATTTGTTACGGGGAATGAGCAGTGTCGAAATATGTACTTTTTCTACTAAAATTTGCCGTGAAATTATTTTGTGTTGAAGATTTGTGCACATACTGTTCAACAGATTTAGTTGATATTTAACGGACATGTTTACTATAGACCTGATCAGACTTAAATATAAGTAATATCAAGCTATTTGTTACAGGGAATGAGCAATATTGTAATAAGCACTTCTTCATCTTAACTTTTCCGCGAAATTGTAAAAAAACTAGAGTAATGTTACAATATAACAGAATAATTGTGGATTTAAACTCCAAAATTAAAATCATTACGCTATATTAACATAAGGAGCTAAGCATTAACTATCTATAATGCTACGTAAGGAAGGGAATTTCGAAATGTATCCTAACGGCTGATACAGCGTAGCGGTTGAACGGTCTTCCGACATTTTTGTGTTTCCGGGTTCGATCCCGGATGAACTATTCTTTTTTTTCCTTTTTATTTTACTTTTCATAGTACTATTACGACATATCAGTACATTACGAGGTACTTCTACAACTTAAATCGATAGGTATTGCTTTCAATTTTTAATAAAATAAATTGTTCATTTTTTGAATAGTCTCAGTTAGATTATAAAATATGAGTTCCCACTGCTGCATTTCGATTTCAAGAAAGTAAGTAACCAAGTAAGGAAATTGTAAGTTATAAGCGATTGGGAACGCTACAGTGAAGCTTGCGCCTGTAACATCTCCTCACAAGGACAAGCACCTTCTGTTTTGCTAAGCGGTACACACTGTGTACCTACTTATCGATTCCTTGGTAACAGTGGCGAGTGTGAAGCTTAACTCAGTTATGATCGAAAGCGCCACGGTCAATTGCATGTGTTAGTGAAAGGAATGGTCAATCACCAAAATATCTTAGATTGTTGGCCAGGTTGCGGCCAGGTTAAACTGAATATAATATTTTGCCATTTGAAGAGGCTCTTTCCGCGCACTTCAGTTCATAGTTTTCCCTGTCAACGTGAGCACCATAGTGCCGCAGCACTATTATCGCCATACGCGTGTCAGTCGACGCTACTGGGGTTCTATCTGTTACAAGAACGTGACAATGACGTGTCCAGTTCAAATGGTCTAAGGCCCTCTGCGTTATACTCAGTCTAAACAGAATACGTTGCAGATTATATACCTACTGCCAATGTCTATAGTATAGACATAGGCAGTAGTCATCTGATGTGCACAGTATTAGACTCTTTACCGTGGACATCATATGATGAATCCAAGTATCGTCGTTCGGATGGCTAACCTTAGTGAAAGTTGAAGAAGAGAAGTGGTCGACAAAGTTAGGAGTGGGTTTTTATCTACATACATAGGTATGTTACTTATTAACTTCACTGACCATGAAAAAAGAGAGAGGAGCCCAAAAGCATGAGTTATACGTTTCGCTAACGTATACAAGAACATTTGGAGATTTCAAAAGTCTGTAGTGTTTTAAGAGGTCAGCATCCCAATTTATTAATTCACCTTTCAAATGACACACACGCAAAGTTTAATTAAAAGTTCAAGCTACCCTTAGGCATCTGACCTGGCTTATCGACTGCTGTCTAGCTGACAACTTGGACTGACTTTTTACGTAGGTACCCGCCGAACCATGAAAATGCTCAGTTCAAATGATACCTTAACGGTCACCCATCTAAGGAATGACGTTTCTTAACCAACTGATCGTTTGCGAACAGTGATAATAACTGGCTACGAACATGCCAATTTTTCTGTAAGCGTATGGTTCTCAAATCAAAAAGTAGCAGGGACAGACACTGAAGGCTGCATGTCGGTCGAACTGGGTCGAATGGCTCCAGTTACTCTTAGGAGTCGCTGGATGTTTGGGATGTGGACCTTAGACGTTCATCGAGTACGGCGGCGGTGACTCGGAGGACGGCGGCGAGGTTGCGAATCCCGTCCTCGTGAACACTTTGACAGGTACCCGGGGGTAATATGCTCCCCGGTAGCAAGCTCAAAGGTAAGGTACTGAGGGGCACCTTGTACAAATCTCATCGATTGATCCCCCACAGTATCTCAGGGACCTTTAAAGGTTTGAGGTTTTGAAGGAAAAAAGGCAGCTCGAACTTCATGTAACAGAGCGGATTCGGAACATAGCAAGAGGTCCGGGCGCAGAAGGTGGACCGTTTTATTTTTTGACGCGGGGAAACGTTCGCGGGAGCTGTAGGGCTCGACCGGTGTATATGGGATTCTTACCCACTAAAACCCCCGCTGTTGTCGCATCGGTACATGAGAGGGGCCCCAGGGCTCTCCGGTGTGATCTGCTCCAAGGTAACCCCTCAGTGCCTTGCCTTGCACCAGCCCGCCGCCGGGGTCGCATTGTAGCCCCCGAGAACCTGTCACGGTGCTCAGGAGGACGAGGGACGCAACCCCGCCGCCTTCCGCCTCGGAGTCGCCGCCGTACTCAATGGACGTCCTGCGCCCACACCCCAAACGTTCTGCGACTCTGAAGGGCAAAAGGCGGACCAAAGCCAACCTTATGCCCCCGTATCGAGAATGTGCAGAAAGCAGGAACGAGGGGGAACTGCTGCCTGTGCACCACTATATTACACTCTCGCTAATATGGCGTGCTAAAGTATTCCGGCATGCCACCTGATGAGATTCTGCGGGCCTTTTATAGCGACAGGCAGGTCCGTGGGCTTTACTTACACCCACGGAAGATGATGGGCTGGCCAGCCGCTGGTGGGACTCGAAATTGTATACAGATAGACATGTTTCCGGTGCCCATCAACATAGCGGAATTTTCACACGAAGGGTTTGAGTCAGTAGGAGTCATACTGAACCCACACTGTCACTCCCGTGATGGTATGGGCAACCCTTGGGATTTCTCCACGTTAAAAAAAGGAATGGCTTAAGTTGAATCAAGCCAAGGCCTTGGCTCACCCCAAGGTGAGGTTTAAACGAGCGCCTTACGGTGTACCACTTGCTTGCTTGGCAATGACGTTAACATTGCTTGAGCTCATCAAAAATACAGGCTGCGGGCAAAGCCGCGGGTACTGCTAGTTAGAGATATAAATGTAACTCGCGGACTGAGATGCGCGTGTTCAGCTAGTTTTGTATTTTAATTGTAGTAAGTAGTATTTTATTAAGTAGTATTTTAATTTTAGTTCTAATTGTATATTTTGGTTACGATCAAAGCGGCATTGGAATGTCACGGAGGTTGGCCCCGAAAACCAGCGCTGCGCGGGGAACTTGTTGCCAGTTCAGCATGACGCTGAATGGTCAACCTCATTTGGGGGAAAATGCGGCGTACGATGTCTATGTCGTTATTATTGACCTGTTTTATCTTTTTGTTTCGCTTATATTTGTAATGTTTAGGTTTAGTTTTTGTTATTTTTGTGTGTGCGTCGTTTATCGTTTAAATAAATGTATTTCTTCTTCTTCTTCCAAGCGTCATGCGCTTATTGTATTTGAGGCAATAGACAATGTGACACTGAACATATTAATTAAACTACTTACTATGTTTTAAGACACAGCTCAAACATAAATTTTAACTAAGTAGGTATCGTATAAGATGTTGTTGTTTAGATTAAATCTGATAATTTTATATCTAAAAAAGTACCAATTGTGTCTTATTTCATGTGTTGCTTGGTAAGCTTCGATAAAATACATTGTTTTCCACACAGTACACTCACCTATGATATTATCATCATTATTATCAGTCAAAAAACGTCCACTGCTGAACAAAGGCCTCGAGAACCATAATCCCCACGCTAGGCAGGTGTCTTGGGGATCGCAGTAGGTATAGGTGGTAGGTAATCCAATAGAGAAACGCTGCTGCATGTATTACTGTTTCCCCTTAGTCGTCTCTTACGACATCCAACGGGGGGAGAGGGGAGGGAGTTAATTTTACTGGAACACCCCACGTGTAATGAAACGACAAAGCATTATTTCTCTATTTTCTACGGGTGTATGTGGGATGCTTACCCACCGAAATCCCCGCGGCTGTCGCATCGGCACATGAGAGAAGACCCCCGGGAACTCCGGTGGGTTTTGCACCAGGAGTCCCTCAGTGCCTTGCCTTTGAGCCCGCCACTGGGGGGCGCGTTATAGCCCCCCGGGAACCAGACACGGTGCTCACGGGGACGGGGGTCGTAACCCCGCCGCCATCCTTCTCGGAGTCGCCGCGGTACTCAATGGACGTCCTAGGGTCCCTGTCACCACCTTCCTACTCCAACATTAGATCCTGGTGATGGCTACCATATTATTCGGTACCTAACCCTATTAAACAAGCAATAGCAAGAAAAAACGCATTAAAAACTGTCTCGTACTCGGGAGCTACAACACATAAGTCACAGACGTGTCGGTACAGATACAGGATACCTACCTGTGATGTAGCAAAATCGAAGGGTGTTTTTTTTTTATACTGCCAAGGTGGCAAGCAAGAGTACGGCCCGTCTGATGGTAAGCAGCCACCGTAGCCTATAAACGCTAGCAACACCAGAAGAATCACTAGCGCGTTGCCGACCCTTAAGACATTAGTTGTTAAGTCTTTGTGTCCTGTAATTTCACCAGTTACAGCGCCCTTCACGCCGGAACACAGCAACGCTTACACACTGCTGCTTGGCGGCAGAATACCTGACACTGCGGTGGTACCTACCTGGACGGTTCCTTGCACAAGGAACCTACCACCTAGTAAAAGGGGGGTTAAAATATAATTGACTCCAACTAGACAGATAGAACAGAGATTATCCTTTAAAAGGTTGACAATCTCATAAATAATATGGCGTAATTCGCAAAATATGCCATCCGCCGCGAGCCTTTATTGAATTATGATTAATATGTCGGAAGTAACTGCGGGACCCGACAAGCCTTGGTTGGCAGCAAGCCAGCTGCGAATATGGCCTTAAATATTCTCCTGAAGACACGATAATGGTGATCCCACACTTGTCTGCGCCGAACGCAAGAATCAAAGAAAGAAATTAGGATTCATCGTATGAAATCCTATGAAACCTTTGCACATATATTCGCGCTGAATCGTAAGAATTTGGAAGGTTACAATTTTCGAGACGAAATTGGAAGATAAGAGACGCTCATAGCCAGTTGTAAGTTGTAACCACTGTTCGGTAAACGATCAGTTGGGTAAGCAACGTCAGACAAGGTTAAGCCTTTGACTGGCGTCCGGTCACATTACAATAGAAAAATCCACTGTGTGCCGGTCACTTGGCGTTTAACGTGATGGTTCCTTAGATGGGTGATCGTTTAGTGGCATTTGAACTGAGTCTCCGTGCTTCGGAGGCCATGTTAAAAGTCGGTCCCGGCTATTGTCATCTAGATAGCAGTCGTTAAGCTAAGTCAGAGGCCTAAGGGCAGCTTGAAAACTCTGACATTATCGGAAGATGTCATCAGATTCGCTGCGGACCGAACGTCATTCGCTTTGACAACAAGTTTGAATTAACGTAACATAAGTAATTACATGGTAATTCTTCGATGGTAAGTCCATATTTGGCGGATAGGTGTGTGAGGCTTAAATTCAAATGTCCTTACGCCCCCGTACTCTTACACAGTGTCTCCTTTTTGCTACTGGATCTTGTCTTTTTACAAAAAAAGTTCGTTTCGTTCGGCGCAGTCGACTCTATCGGCGCAGACAATAGTGTGCGATCACCTTTATACGGTCTAGGCATCGGCGTGCATCTACCAGCAAACGGCGCGTAATGCGATAGCCGATTGTGATCTCTCTGTGTAAATACATTCGTTATTTGTATTCACAGACGACAGGACGATCTCTTACGTTTGTTATGGGATACGCAGAGTTGACGATGCCCTTTTCTTTAGGCATATCACAATATAAACGTATAAGCTTATTGAGACAATCTTGGCTTTTTTATGATAAGTTACGTAACGTTCTGACCTGTTATTCTTTAGGGATAATATAATAATAATATCTTGGGACAATCCACACTCGGTCATCCGATCCTAAACTGGGCAGAACCTGTGCTATGGAAACCGGACAGCTGATACTAATACTTATAGTACGTATACCTTTTTTTTTGTAAATACATACTTAAATAGATAAATAACACCCAGACACTTGGTGGGAATCGAATCCACGACCCATTGGGAGTCAGCCAGGGTGTCTAACCACTAGAACAACGGGCTCGTCAACTTATTGAGACAGTGTTATTGTTTTTCTTGAATAATTTGATGTATAAGTTACGTAACGTTGTGACCTGTTATTTTTTATGAAATAATATTAATACTACCATCTGTTCAAGCAGTATTATTAAATTATTATAATGTTATTTTCACGAAAGAAAGCATCGATATAATATATAAACTAGATTTGGTGTCACGGTTCAAAAAGTGGTAGCGAAAAATAGCGCCCTTGTGTTGCTATTTCTTGACAAGCCACATCCTGACAAATTTATTTTTGCCGATAGGACTGTCGCTACTGTCTTTATGAAACTGTCAAACTACAAGTAATTATCGTTATAAAATCGTTAGTTCACGTTTCCGCCACCAGCACAGATAAGTTTGCAACCTCCGCGACCACATTTTAGATGTCATTTTGTTCGTGAATGTTTATCTAGTTTATATATTATATCGATGAAAGAAAGGAACGGAGCTATAACCTGTGTATATTTGTTTCTCTTTCCAACGTGAAGGTAAGATTACTTTGTCACCAGTCATAAGAGCAGGTGGTTAAAAAATATTAGACGGCGGATTAGTAGAATGGTTGCGGCCCCTTGAGAAGGAAAGGTCGAAGTAGTTACTACTGCAGTGTCAGTTATTCTTCAGCCAACATGTTCCGGTGTTAAGGGTTCTGTAGCTAGTGAAGTTACGGATACAATAGACTTAATAACTAATGTCTTGCGTGTCGTCCCTAAGTTGAATAAAAGTTCATCATCAGTTGAAAGACACTGCTGAAGAAAGGCCTTCCCCCTTAAAAAGGAGGGGTTGCTATAATACCCACGCTTGGCGTCTTAAAGATTGCAGTAGTTTAACCTTTATTTCCTTTAGTTTAATCGACTTAATGACGAAACAAGTTAGACGTTTGCCTGGTGGTAAACGACATACCGTATGCTTATTAAGAAACTGACCAATTTTGAGTTAGGTCTGAAGGAAAAATCAAAAGTAGCTGATACGCTTATTTAAAAAAAAAGGAAAAAGGAAGAATAAAAAGACAACCTTTCTGTTATTTTGTTAAGCTCAGGGTAAAAATGGCGTTAAAATAGTGTACCTACTTAATCGTATTTTTCACTTCAGACCTAACTTAAAATTGGTCAGTTTCATATTAAGCATGCGATACGTGTCTATAGTGGCTGTCTATAGACACGTATCGCATGCTTAATATGAAACTGCACACTGCACTGCTTTTCAGTATATTAGTGTTTATATATCAAACTGTCGCTCATCACCCGAGACATGGGTTCTGACGTCTTTGAAGCGGTAATTTTTGCCCGACTGCCTCAGAAGGAGGGTTATACCCGCTACAGAGCCCTTCAAGCCGGAACAAAACAATGTTTACACATAATGATAATATTCTTGATAATTATTTTAATATGTTATAGGTTTTTGAAAATTCCAGTCCGAGGGTTAAATGGGGTGGAACAAAAAAATTGCGGGCGTAGTCGCAGAATTGCTAGTTATTTGTAAAACACCCCTGTTAGTAATAAGCATACCTATGGTCAGCAAATAAAGATGATTTGATTTGATTTGACATTGCTTCTTGGTGTCAGATTGTCTGATTGTCTGCATTGGTATTGGTACCTAGTAGGTTGTAGTTAATTCAATAGAAAGACGCTGCTGCCCGTCTTCTGGATTTTCCTTAGCTGGCGCACTTTTATTCGGCAAGAAAGCACTAGAATTCTCTATTCTATTTCCGATTCACTAAGTAATCACGGTTCGCAATTAGCTATAATTATACGTACGAAGCTCAACTGTCCCGCGCCATCTTGTGCTCACATAATAACACTTAGTGGATTAGGTTTTAATAGAATCCAGATGATGTGTCGTGTTTGCTCGGTCGGCTTGGAGTCGGGAGTCGCTAAGTTTGTGTTCCCGGCCTTAATTGAGTCCGACACTTTGTCGTGTCGCGTTAATAGGCTCTTGGCTCACTAATAAAAAAAATGTTTTATTTTAGTTTTTACCATCGATTTATTCATTGTACGAATATAAATCACTCACTTGTTGAAATCGGATTTTTTGGGTTTGAATTTGCGACCTTCGATTTGCAAAGAAGATTCCTGCTGCGCTAGGAAGATTTCGTAAGCTAACATACCATTAATATCAGATAATTTGCTTCAATTGTCCCAACTAGTGAGGAATAAATACACAAAGTTGTTGCTCCTTTGGGTTGGTATTCGCGACCTCCGCTTCGCAAAGAAGCTTCCCGCTTCGCCACGAAAGTTACGTAAGGAAATATACTCCAACTAAAAGCCTCTTGTTTCGCAACGCTACATTTTCATTCTAATCAAAAAACGAACACGCTTTACCATATTTGTTGGAATTGGTTACCTGGAAAATTGCTTCGATGATACAATTTCTCAACTTAATTTTCCCAAAGTGTGCCTAAAGAGCTTAAAACAATTTTGTTCGTAACATCTTTGTAATTCACGGCGAGGTTTGAGTTTCCTCGCTAGTATGCCCGTCGCTTAAGGCCTTCGCCAGGGAAGGTCCCGGATCTGAGAGGCTAGAGGTATCACGGATGTTAATTCGATTGTTCGCCGCAGTGAGACGAGGCACCGGATAATAAGTTAGATCTTAATGCAATTCTGTATTCGGAGCTTGAGATACAGGTGCGCGGTTAATCTTTGCAAGATGGGGCTATAGCTGTGATTAGATTTTTATTCGTTTTTCAATTGCTTTTGAGCGATGGAAATCTTTTAAGCCCTAATTTAAACCTGTTACAATGGTCTAGTTTTTATTAAGGATTTTGTTCAAAATATGTAGGTATAGTAGGAATACACCAATATGGTTTGATGATCTTTTAAATATAGATTTATCAACAAACAAATTTAGAAATGATATTATTACCTTATTTCATTATTGTAAAATCATAGATATATATTGTGCAGGACGGGCGGACCCGAATGCACGAGCCACTGACGTCCTGTGTGTCTGTAGCTATCGCTGGTACGGTATGAACCCGCCGAAGAGTGTTGACGCTGTTGGTTACAATGTAGGTTGGTTACAAGGTGTCCGTGAAATAAGAACTCCCAATTTGATAGCAAGCTTGATAGTGGCTACGACGGTGGTGCTCTTCGTACTGAATATTCTTTTCTTCTATTTATATCTTGCTTTTAGTTCCCGCGTCGACCGCTTGCTTGTTCACCGACAGTGGCGCTTTTTTTTTTTTTTTTTTTTTTTTTTTGGGAATGATAGACGCTGTTAACCGCAGATGGCTATTGCAGCTTCACCGGACAATAGGAGGCGAGCGCTTGAAGCGCTCTAGCCTTTACGGCAGAAGTAGCGACGAGCACAAGGGCACCTCAGGGAGGCACGGCCTCGGCTTGGGCTGTCGCTTAAGAGAGGGCTGAGTTTACCACCGGTTCACAACGCGCCCCCACTGAGAAGAACCGGCAAGAAACTCAGTGGGGTGATGCACGTCGTTGCGGTCGCATACGTACGACCCTTCGGCCTCGCCGGCGAGACCGGTGTCTGATAGCTAGTGTAGCATACGGTTGTCGGGGAGGGGTCGGCGCATCCCGGTCCAATAGGACCGTCATGGGGTCAGGAGGGTCGAGCAGTACGTGCCGTGGTCTGCGGCGCGAGTCAGAAGGACTAGCGGCGTAATCGGCGGCGGCGCGGATTAAACTGTTCGCGTGACGGGACGCGGATTCAAAGTAGCGTTTCGACGCTTCTTTGAGGAACTTACGAAGGGGATCTAATTTGAAATCGGAATGCAGATCTACGTTCCGCATGTACCACGGGGCACCGACGGCGCGACGGAGGAAACGATTCTGGATAACTTGGAGGCTATCGATATGGGTGCGGGCGGCGTGCGCGAAAACTACACTCGCGTAAGTCATGATAGGGCGAATGCAAGCTTTGTATAATGTCAACTTATTTCTAAGCGACATTTTACTCCGCTTGCAGAGAAGGGGATACAGGCGACCTAATACGAAAGCCGCTCGATTGCGGACGGACCTAATGTGCGGGCCGAAAGTCATGCGGGAGTCCAAGGTGACTCCGAGGTACTTAACCTTCCTAGTCCAGGGGATAGGGCGATTGAATAGGGATATTGGAGCTAGTCGTCTGTTGGGCCGAAGGCTCCGCGCGGAGAACATATTGGCGGGTCCCCGGGAGAAGACCACCGCGGCACTCTTCTCCGGGTTCACCTCTATGCGCCACGTACGGAACCATTGACCCAGGGCGTCGACTGCGGCTTGAAGAGCACGCGTTAAAAAGGACATGTTCCTATGGGAATAGTAGAGAGCGGTGTCATCCGCGTAAAGGGCGAGTTGGACTCTGCTCGAACGAGGAATGTCGTTCGTGAACAGGCTGAACAAGAGGGGAGAGAGCACGGAGCCCTGAGGGACTCCGGCCTGTATAGGATGGGGCGAAGAAAACGTACCTTCGACCCGGTATCGAAAGGTACGATTCGAGAGAAAGTCTCGTATGATGAGTACGAGCCTATCGGGGACTCCTAACTGGAAGAGCTTGTATATCAAGCCGTTGTGCCAGACCTTGTCGAAGGCCTTGGCAACATCGAAGAATAGGGCGCCTGTGTAGACGGGCTTGGGCTGGTTGAGCCCGGTCAGGATGTGCTCCGTGAGGCGGTGCACCTGGTGGACGCAAGAGTGTCTGGTTCGAAAGCCAAACTGCTCGTCAATAAGGATATTATTAGAACTGACAAAGTCTTTGAGTCTCGCTAATAGCAAGCGCTCATAGAGTTTGCCGAGAGACTTGAGAAGACTGATAGGCCGGTAGCTCGCAGGGCTGCTGCGAGGCTTACCCGGCTTAGGGATACCTACTACATCCGCGTCTTTCCATTCGGCAGGAAAGACGCAGTGGGACATGGCTGCGTTGAAGATAGTCACTAAAAGACATATCAGATGGACAGGGAGAACCTTGAGAACGCGATTGGAGATGCCGTCGGAGCCCGGTGCTTTCTTCGGCTTAAGGCCTTTGATCAGGTCTTCCACCTCGGTTTGCGTGACCGGGGAGAGGGATTCGGTGGGAGGGAGTGAGGACCTGCGCTCTACTTCCCTATCCACAAGATCGAGGTGCGCCGGATCGACGGGAGCGGAGCTGGGTGTGCACTGACTCTCTAGAGAGTCAGCGAGAACCTCAGCCTTCTCGTCGTCCTCGAACGCGGGTGGGTCGCCTGAAGGGCGGGTCAAGGGGGGCATGGTAGCTACGGTGTCGGTTTTGAGGGATCTCGCGAGCCGCCAGTAAGCCTGGTGTGACGGCGAGATCTCCTCTAGAAACCCTCCCCATCGAGCCTCCCTGAGTTCCGCGATGCTGCGCTTCACGTCCCTCTGCAAAGCACGCATGCGGACCCGATTGGCATCGGTGGGGTAGGAGTCGTACGCGCGAATAGCCGCGTTTTTAGCGCGGTCTAATTCCCTAATGTCATCGGGCAGCTTGAAGCGCACAGCGTAAAAGTTGTCCGCTTCAACCTGCCGGGAGGACTGGCTGATGGCCGATTTGAGATGATCGGTGAAAGCGCCGATCGCTTGGTCGGTGTCCTGAGGGGACGAGATTTGCGCCGGGAAGCGGGCAAGATTCGGAGAGTCGGCATCGGCTAAACAGGTGTTTAGCTGATGCCAGTCCAGAACGGTCCTAGTGACCGGCTGGGAAATGGGTGGCGGACCTAGTTCCATTAGGACCGGTCGGTGGTCAGAATCTAGCTCATGGAGAACCTCTAAGGAGCGCAACAGGAGGGTCACGCCCTTCAGGAGGGCCATGTCTAAGATATCGGGGCGGTGATTGACATTATTGGGATAATGGGTCGGGCGCATAGGTGCGATGACGTCAAAGTCGAGAACGTCGACCAAGCCGTCGAGGCACCTGCCGTTGCCGGTGGTGACGTTACAATTCCACCTGACATGCTTGCAGTTGAAGTCGCCGGCCAGAATGACCGCGTTGTCCAGGTCAAGGAGTGACTCGATATCACTCCTGAGGGGCCGCTTATCAGGTGGAAGATAGATAGAGGCGATAGTGACAGCCGAATGGCCGGACAGAGAGAGGCGGCAAACCGAGGCCTCTATATTAGTGAGCGCAGGGGGATCGATAGGGATGCAGTGCAGGGCCCTTCTGTAATAGATGGCAGTGCCACCTCCGAGGGAGGTGTCACGGTCATTTCGCACAAGATGGTAGTTGGCGATATTCGGACTCCTATGAGAGGGTTTCAGGAGGGTCTCCTGCACCAGCAAGACATCAACTTGGTGACTTCGCAGGAAGTCAGCAACCTGATCTCTTTGTCGGGAGAGGCCATGCGCATTGAAAAATGCGAGGGAAAGGGAATGGGGTTTTTGTCTACTCTGGTGTAAATCCATTTACGGGCCTACATTTGAGTTTACGGGGGACAGGGCGTAGTACACGTCCTCGAATTCGGCGATAGCTTGTACTCTATCGCAGGGGTTCTGTGCGCACCGAAGGCGGCTCGCGAAAAGGCGGATTCTATCGATGTTAATACCATCGATAGAGCGTCGGACCAATTCGAAGTCCGAAGCGAGGCTGGACGCGTGCGCTGAAGGCGCAGGCGCGGCCGGTTGCTTGGCGGGGACGCTCGTTGCTTTAGGAGCAGCGGCGGGGCGGACGTATGGCAGTGTCTTATCCCACGCGTTCGGTGGACGCACTGCGGGCTGGGACGATGAGAGCGGTCGCGGCGCAGAGGGCGCGGGGACGCGGGGGGCCGGAAGCGGCTGCGTAAGAGGCGCTGAGGGCGCCGGGGCCTGAGGCGCTGAAGGCGCGGGCGGGTAGGACTCCAAGGGTGGAGGGGCGGAGGCCCTTGGTGCATAGGGCACCGAGGGGCGGGGGGGGAGCGCGGAGATTGTTGCGCCTCGCCACCCGGCGGTTCCTCCTCGGGGCCCTCGGGCAGCCGCGATAGTTCGCGGTGTGCCCGATGGTCCCGCAGAGGACGCATCCGGGAGGCTCGGTCGCCGTCTCCCTATTGCGCTCGCATTGAGACGTCGCGTGGTCTCCTGTGCACTTCACACAGCGAGGCCTCGCGAAACAGTTGCGGGAGGAGTGGCCATACAGCTGGCAGTTGTGACACTGCCCGGGTAGGCCACGTTTGTGAGGGGCTTCTACGGCGAAGCCGGTAAGACCGCAAACAGTCTTCAAATTGAAGATTTGTTTGCCCTCGTCGGAGCGCACGAGATGGACCAGAACCATCTCGTACGGTTGGAGCGGGCGATTGCCAGGGTGCATACGGTGCACCTCCATCACCGGTAAGGATTGCGACAGAAGGTCGTCTTTAATAAACTCAGTACTGAGTTGGGTAGGGACTCCGCGGATTACGGCGCGGATGATTCGGTCCTCGTCGAGAGTGTAGGTGTGAAAACCTATCTTCTCGGCTCGGAGAAACTTAGACAATTCGCGGTGCTGGTCCGCGGTGGACATGATAACCTTAATACCAAGGGGAGTGTTCATCGCCTTGGTATAAGATATTTTACGGGCGTAGATCGCCTTACTAACGCGCTCCCACGCGGCCTTGTCTTGAACGACAATGGGCGGGGGCGGGGGGGACTTACGCGGTGGCCGCGTGGGCGGAGGGGAATTGCGGGGCTCGGGGGCCGGAGAAGCCATCGGCGAAAAATACGTCGGTGGCGGGGTCGAGCGGATCGGGGGGGTCACGCGAGGTGGTGACTCCGGGCTTTCCGACTCAGTACATATGTACTTGGTCGGTGGAAGGTCGCGGGACTTAAGCGCGCGTTTCTTCCTGCTGACTACGGTGAAACCGTCAGCAGGCGTGGTGGGACGCGGCGAGTTAATGAGCTCAACCTCCATGTCGGAGCTCGAGGCAGACTCAGAGTCCGTCTCGGGCTCCGCACGGAGGGCGGGCGGCAACGGAGTCGCGGACGCGGCGGGCGCGGTCGACGCGGGGCAGGACGCGGTCGCGGGGATCGCGGATACGGAGGGCGCGGCTGCTGAAGGCATCGCGGAGGGCGCGGTATGGGACGCAAAGTCGTTGACCATCTCGGGCCAGCGCGCTTTCACGAACTCAAAGAATTCGCGAAAGAACTCCATGCCCGGATGACGGTCCATACTGCTCGTACGTACGGGGGGAACGCACGACTGGGGGGGGACACCCCAGTCGGTGTGTACTGAATGGCTTCCCCCACCGGGTGAAGGTGGGGGAAGGGTGAGTGCCTAACGTGTAGGCCCTAACGTGCGTCTCTCGCCAATCTCAATGTGCGAGAGGTGAGTAGCCCTAGCTGCTCCGGGGCAGAGACAGCAAGCCGACCGGAGCCGACTTGGTGCCAAACAGCACCCGAAGGATAGGATTAGGAAGAGGAGGGTGGGAGGGAGACGATCAGGGTCGACTAGGGGGTCACTCCCAGGGCCGGTGAACCTGATCCCGTCCGAGTTGCGCGGTTCCGGGACGAACCGCGCGAGCGCTCGGGTCCCGCTCCGCCAAGGCAGTTGTCACCGTAGGGTACCCTTGGCGACCACGTAAACCGGTGGATTTAGCAACCCGTGAAGCTAAAAAGACGGTCTGTCAATAAGAGAAACAAGAGGATGTGCAGATTGTCGTGAAAACGACAACCGCAGATCAAAACGGACGCGTAGATCACTCGCAGACGTCGTAGACGGTGCGAGGGAGACGGGTAGAGACCGCAGCACGCGAGCGACTAGTGTCGACACCACGCGGCGGAATCTGGAACACAAGCACACGAATTAATCGGATAATGGCAGCGCACGACCGATCGGGATCGGGGCGCGCAACGGACTGTGGCTGAGACAGTGGCGCCGAATGCGCATTTACTATCCTTCCAGGGAACTTTACCGTAACGAGAGCCCCACCGAGGCAGCCACTAACGTTTAATTTTTATTATCAAAACTGTACATTTTCACTTATTCTATTTAGGCTATTCTAGACACATACATGATACTTATACCGTTAGAAAGTGCGTGTAAGCAGCTTTCTAACGGTGTACATAGGGTTTATCTATCTATTTCTGTTAGGGAACTACAGGCCGATAAATACTGTAATAGGGGCGCGACGACCATGCTTTGGCCGCTTGTCACTTCGCCTGCGCCCTGCCCGTAGCATCCACATGCCCACAAATAGTACCGATAGGTAGCCTGCGATGTGTACTATCTGTATATCTATGATCTAGACCACCTAGGGGCCTAGGTCATAGCGAAAACCCTAGAAAACATGATATGCGATAGAACAACTGCCTATAACTATGGAAATATGTACATCAGTGCTGTTTAGGCACTTAGACCCACCAAGGCGGACCCAGATCTAGGTCCTGAGTTGGTTCCTAGATTTGGGACCTAGCTGCAAATAGCTATTTGCCGTTCATATATGTGCTTAGCACACATCTAGGGCATGTGGGTACTTCTATTATACTATTACCCTACGCTAATTACAAATAGTAAGTACTATGAGACCTAGGCTAGGCTATCTATAACTGATTCAGCTCACCCCTCCTCGGGATAGTGAGCTTATACACAAAACTATATTATAATTTATTAGGAAATTAAATCTAGGCTCTTAACTATCGCAGAGTTATAAAACTTAACTATATATTACTATAAAACACAACACTCTGTAACACAAACACTATTTTGTCCTTTCTTCCTATTGTAGTCGTCCTGAACATCTCTCCCGCCGTGCTGCAGCGCGACGGGCCGGAGCGATGCTGCATCCTCTTCCGGTGAAGGGCGACGCTTCCGGCGCTCTCGACGCTTCTATTTCGGTAGTGGCACGATCTTCTTCGTGGGGCGTTTTAAGATGCCCCCCGCAGTGCGCACCTCCACAGTGCGGACTTCTCCGTCGGCTCCGGGGTAGATTGCCTCGACCCTCCCGCGCGGCCAAGTGTTGCGCGGCAGCTGTCCGTCGGCGATCAGGACGGGATCGCCCACCTGGAGACTGGGACCCCTCCCGTGGGGCTCCCGCCGGTACTGTAGCTCGGGCAGGTACTCGCGCACCCAGCGTCGCCAGAACATGTCGGCGAGCGCTTGCGAGCGTCGCCATTGCTTCTTGCTGTCTAGGTCGCTCTCGTCGAACGTCCCGGGTGTCGGCAGCCGCGCCGACCCCCCGAGCAGCAGGTGATTGGGCGTGATGGCTTCGTCGTCCCCGGTGTCCACTGATACGTGCGTCAGTGGTCTGCTGTTGACTGTGTATTCGGCCTCGCAGAGCAGCGTGGCCAGAACCTCTTCTTGCGGGTGCTTCTCCTGTAGTACTGTGTTCAGTGTGGTCTTGACACAGCGAACGAGACGCTCCCAGGCGCCTCCCATGAAGAGCGCTGAGGGCGTTATGAAGCGCCACGCCATCCCACGACGGCCGGCTTCCTCGGCGAGTGCGTCGCGCAGCTCCCTGTCCGCGCCGTGCATGTTGGTGCCATTGTCGGAGTAGATCTCCGCGGGGCACCCGCGGCGCGCCGCGAACCTTCGCAGCGCGAGCACGGCGGAGTCCGCGCTGAGGCTGGCCGCGACTTCGAGGTGTACGGCCCGTGTGGTGAGGCAGGTGAAGAGGGCCACGTATCTCTTCTGGTGTTGACGACCGACGGTGACGGAGAACGGTCCGAAGTAATCCAGACCGGTGAATGTGAACGGTCTCTGGTGATGCGCCAGTCGTGTCTTCGGGTGGTCGCCGGTGGACGGCACTGGAGGTTGTGCTCGTCGTATGCGACATCTTAAGCAACGGTTCACGATGCTTTTCGTGACGGGTCGAAGTCGCACTATCCAATAGTGCTGGCGCACCTCGTTCACGATCATTTCTGTTCCACTGTGGTGTAGATCGCGGTGCGTCCAGTCGATGTAGAGCTGCGTGATGTAGTGATCGCCGTCTAGCACGGGCGGTCTTTTCGTCTCTTCTGTAACATCTTCAGCAGCGGCGATGCGACTTCTGAGCGTGATGATGTCGTCGTTGCAGAGTTCTATCGGCAGCGATCGCAGGCGACTGTCGATGGCGATACTGTTGCCCTTCCGGAGGTCATTGATTTCCCGTCCGAAGGACTCTTCTTGTACTACGCGGATCAGTAGTACTTCTGCTTCCCTTAGGAATTCGGCCGGTAACGTGACGAATCTTCGAGTGGTGACTGCCTTCTGTGGAGGTCTGCAGGTCTTCTGAGTCCTCTTCTGTCGTCTCCAGTCGGGATCTTGTTCCGGATTCTTTCTGGTCCTTTTGTAGCACGTTTTCGCTGTGGTTTTTCGACACAGTGCTATAAATTGAAGCGCTCTTGCCGTGGCCCGCAGTAATCGTTCCCACTTCGAAAATCTGTGCGGATCGGGAACGACTTCTCTGTGTTTCGGTGCGCTGCGAGCTTCTGTTACTGTCAGAGTCTTCTCTTCTCCCGTTGGTTCGTTGATGCTTGGTCTCTCGTTCGGCCATTGTGACGGATCTTCATACAAAAACGTCGGGCCCCGGTACCATTCGTGTCCGGCGTTGAAGTTCGGCGGCACGTCGCGGGTAGCGACGTCGGCGACGTTCATTTTGGACGGCACCCAGCGCCAGTCCGTCACCCTGCTGTGCTCTTCTATGGCGGCCACGCGATGAGCGACGAACGGTTTGTACGACCGCGCGCCGCTTCGAAGCCACGTGAGAACGGTCTTGCTGTCGGTCCAGTATGTTACCGACTCTGGTTTCGCCCGGTGTTCTTGCACGACGGCAGCAGCCAGTCTACTTCCCATCACGGCGGCTTGCAACTCAAGACGTGGAATTGACGTGGTCTTGAGCGGCGCCACCCTCGCCTTGGCGATGACCAGGCTGATGTGCGGTGTTCCGTCGGGCGAAGTCGTCCTCCAGTAGACGGCAGCAGCGTAGGCGGCTTCACTGGCATCGGTGAATACGTGTACTTGGAGAGATTCTGCGTCTGTGTATCCGGGATAGCTTCTCGGCAGACTGACGGTCTTGAGATTCTTGAGGTGCTCGACCCATTCCTTCCATTGATGCGCCAGGTCTTCGTCTAACTGTTGATCCCATCCGATTCCTCTTCTCCAGGCTTCTTGCAGTATTTGTTTGGCCCGTATTGTGACTGGTGAGGCGAGGCCGAGGGGATCGTATAGCGACATCACGATCTTGAGGGCTTCTCTCTTGGTCGGCGCGACTCTGTGCAGTATGTCTTCTGGTAGACGTGCTAGCTTTAGATTGAAGCTCAGTTCATCCTTTTCCGGCTTCCAGATCAGTCCCAGAATTTTCTCTTCTGTTGATTTGCAGCCTATACTGACTGTGTTGACTGCGTCCCGTTCTGGTTCCAGCGTCTTCTTGACGTCTTCTGAATTGGAGACCCATTTTCGTAACTCGAAGTGTGCTTCTCGATGTATATCGCGTACTGTTTTCGCTATTCGCACAGCGTCCTCTTCTGTACGAAAACTGTCGAGATAGTCGTCCATGTAGTGATTATGGACGATTGCTTCAACCGCCTCCGGATGCTTGCTGGCATGTTTCTGTGCATTCCAGTTCTTGGCGAAGATGGCGGTGCACGGTGAGCTTGCTGCGCCGAAAATTATCGACGTCATCCTATATTCTTGCGGGGCTCCCTCCCGCCGGTGTCCTCTCCACAGGTACCTGAGCGCGTCTCTGTCTTCTGGTTTCACTTTGACTTGCATGAACATTTCAGCTATGTCCGCCGAGACTGCGACGGGGTGTCGGCGGAATCTCATCATCACTCCTGGCAGTGATTGCAGCAAGTCCGGTCCGGTGAGCAGGTAATCGTTGAGAGACATTCCTGTTGATCTTGCGGCGGCGTCGTGTACGATCCGCAGCTTCTCAGGCTTCATCGGGTTGTGGACGTCGAAGTGGGGCAGGTACCAGGTTCTTCCGGGTACGCTGTTCTTCGGTGCTATCTCTGCGTATCCCTTTTGTACGAGCGAATCCATGTATTCGCCGTACCTATTCTTCAGGTCGGGATTGCGATCCAATTTCTTCTCCGTGGAGACAAGCCTCTTCATAGCGGTGCCGTAACTGTCTGGCATCGTTATGTCTTCTTTCTTCCATAGCAGCGCAGTCTGTACGTGTCCGTCCTCCAACTGGTGTGTGTGCTTATTGAGCGTGTCTTCGGCCCTCTTCTCGGGATCGTTCGCCGGCCGACGAGGGTTGACGATGAGAGATTCTATGGCGAAAAATTCCCTCATTTGCTCTTCTACGCTGTCTTCGCTGGCAGTCAATCTGTTCACGAAGTGGACGCGCTGACCCAATGCTCTGGTGTGCGCGCCGTGTAGCACCCATCCCAGCGGAGTGAGCGAAGCTACCGGCTGATGTCGCGGGCCTCTTCGCACGTTGCTGGCGAGAAGCAGGTGCCAGTTGTCTTGCCCGATGAGTATTCGTGGCACCGCTCCCTCGTAGGCGAGCTTCTCGCGCAGATCTTCTAAGTGTTCGCAGCCCGCGACGTCGTTCCGGTCCACGGTTTGCGGCGACAGGTGCAGTCCTGGTACGGTGCGCGCGTGTAGGTTAACGCGCTGTCCTTGCGGCCCCGTGAGCGAGACCGCAACGCGACGAGACTCTGGCGTGTCGACGATAATGTCCCCGATGGCTTCCATCTTGAGCGGGTCCAGACGTCCTTCGGCTCCCACTTGCTTGGCGATCTCTTCGTCGATGAGAGACACCGTAGACCCGTCGTCCAGCAGGGCGTACGTCGAGGTCTCTCCCGCCGGTCCGATGACTCGTACCGGAACTATCTTCAGATAGGCTTGAGGCTTCTGCGACATCCATGCGTTGGCGACTGTCTCCCTGGCTTCCTCCGCATTCCTCTCTTCGGTGGACGCTACCAACGCCGCCTTTTCGTGATGGAGAAGGCGGTGGTGCGTCCTCTTGCATCCCTTGATCTCGCACCTTCTGATCTTGCAGTGATGCTTCGCGTATCTTGGCTTCAGACAGCGAAAGCATAGGCTGTGCTTCTTCGCGAGATCCCACCTTCCATCTGAATCGGCTTCCTTGAACTTGGCACAATCTGTAATGGCGTGCCCCTCCTTGTTGCAGACCCTGCACCGCGGCGTCTGCTTCTCTGTTGCGGTGTGCGCTCTGTGCGTCGGCGTCGTCCGTAGACTGGCCCGTGGTTCGGTGATCAGCTCCGGCGGTGCGAAGGCGCTGCAGTAGCGGGCTTGCTCGGTGACGAAGTCGCTGTATCTTGCTAAGTCCGGAACTGAATTATACTTCTCGGTGAACATCTTGTACCACTGGACGCGCAGAGAGTTCGGTAGCTTCTCGGTGAGACACCGCAGTAGCTCGGCGTTGATGAGATAATATTCTTTCTTCAACGCGCGAAGTGTGACCACGCTGCTTCTGACCCTGCTTGCAAAGGTGCAGATGTCCTTCGGCGATTCTGTGCAGCGCGGCAAAGTTCGGAGTTTTTCTGTTTCCGCTTGAGCGATGGAGTCCGGACGGCCAAACTGTAGTTCCAATTCCTTCATAATGTCGTCCGGCTTCGCGTGCCCGATGAGTTCCGAGCTAACTGTTTCCAAGGCTCTTCCCTTGAGACTTCTTCTTAGTCTTGCTGTATTTTCAACGTCGTTGAAGTAGCTGCGAGTGGTGTCATATATGGCGCGAAACGATAACCACTCGGTGTGTGCTCCACTGAAGATTGGCAGGTCCATGATGACCTTCGATGCGGCGGCAACCGGCGTGACTGCGTACGTCTCGAACGGTTTGCTTCGGTCGGCGAGCGCGGCGATAGCGGACGTTAGTTCGCTGATGAACGGACGGAGTGCGTCGCCTTCCTTCGGGATCTTCACTGGATCAGCACACTTCTGTTCTTCTGTATCCGGAACCCCAGTCTTCTGTGCGGCGTCGGGATCCGGTCGATGCTCGTGAAGTCTTCTGTCTTGAGCCGGCACGATGTCCTCCGGGCAGAGCGGCAGTGTCTGAACGGGCTGCGCGGCGTCGGCGTCGGCATCCCTCCCGGTGGTCTCGTCCTCTTCTGGGCGTGGCTGTGACTCTGGTTCCGGTGCTTCTTCCAGCCAGGAACGTACGAATTCTGTCTTGGAGTGACCGTCGTCATCGTAGTCGTCCTCCGATGAGTCCTCTTCAGCCTTCTGTAGCGCCAGCTCGGCTAATTCCAACTTGAGTTTCAGTATTTCTTCACGGGCTTTCAGTATCCTCTTCTGGGATCGATGAGTCCTGTGGGACTTCGGTGGGCCGGTCGGCCTCTTCGATTCTTCGGTCCGGGTTTCTTCTTCCCGGCTAACGGTCGCTGCGTCCGGTCGGTGTGCTTCGTCGGCGGGGCGCAGCGTCGCATCTGAATGTTTTCCTGTATGTTTCCCCTTCCTCTGGCTCGGCGGCTCTGGTCTCTCTGGAACAGTCCTCGGGGCCGGCGGAGGGGACCGCCGCTGGGTCGCGGGCCGCGGCGGGTCGGTGCTGACGGTCGACGGGGAACGCGGCGGCAGCTCGTGGCGAACGGACGGTTCTTCTCTGGGGGTGGGGGCCCCCCCCCCCCCACCTCAATCATCCATGCCTCGGGAGCCCGTCCTCTTGAACGCGTTATGGGCATCTTGTAAGTCTTCAGTCCAAATTTTCAGTTCTTCAGTTCAAATCTTCAGCTCTTCAGCCGGTTCTTCGGTAATCCGGCTCGATGCGACCAGCGAATGCTGGTCGGTCCTCTTCAGCCGGTTCTTCAACTATCCGGCTCCGTAGGACCAGCGAATGTGCAGGACGGGCGGACCCGAATGCACGAGCCACTGACGTCCTGTGTGTCTGTAGCTATCGCTGGTACGGTATGAACCCGCCGAAGAGTGTTGACGCTGTTGGTTACAATGTAGGTTGGTTACAAGGTGTCCGTGAAATAAGAACTCCCAATTTGATAGCAAGCTTGATAGTGGCTACGACGGTGGTGCTCTTCGTACTGAATATTCTTTTCTTCTATTTATATCTTGCTTTTAGTTCCCGCGTCGACCGCTTGCTTGTTCACCGACAGTGGCGCCGAATGCGCATTTACTATCCTTCCAGGGAACTTTACCGTAACGAGAGCCCCACCGAGGCAGCCACTAACGTTTAATTTTTATTATCAAAACTGTACATTTTCACTTATTCTATTTAGGCTATTCTAGACACATACATGATACTTATACCGTTAGAAAGTGCGTGTAAGCAGCTTTCTAACGGTGTACATAGGGTTTATCTATCTATTTCTGTTAGGGAACTACAGGCCGATAAATACTGTAATAGGGGCGCGACGACCATGCTTTGGCCGCTTGTCACTTCGCCTGCGCCCTGCCCGTAGCATCCACATGCCCACAAATAGTACCGATAGGTAGCCTGCGATGTGTACTATCTGTATATCTATGATCTAGACCACCTAGGGGCCTAGGTCATAGCGAAAACCCTAGAAAACATGATATGCGATAGAACAACTGCCTATAACTATGGAAATATGTACATCAGTGCTGTTTAGGCACTTAGACCCACCAAGGCGGACCCAGATCTAGGTCCTGAGTTGGTTCCTAGATTTGGGACCTAGCTGCAAATAGCTATTTGCCGTTCATATATGTGCTTAGCACACATCTAGGGCATGTGGGTACTTCTATTATACTATTACCCTACGCTAATTACAAATAGTAAGTACTATGAGACCTAGGCTAGGCTATCTATAACTGATTCAGCTCACCCCTCCTCGGGATAGTGAGCTTATACACAAAACTATATTATAATTTATTAGGAAATTAAATCTAGGCTCTTAACTATCGCAGAGTTATAAAACTTAACTATATATTACTATAAAACACAACACTCTGTAACACAAACACTATTTTGTCCTTTCTTCCTATTGTAGTCGTCCTGAACATATATAACAAAACAAAGATGTACATTATTTGTGATGAATTTCATAATGCAACTGCATTACGTCCAACGACTCGTTTGCCTAATTTACGTAACCTATCATATTTACCTAGGTATGTACTACCACCATATAAAAATACATATGGTAAACGAAATTGGGAATATGTATTACCAATGTTGCTTAATGAATTACCACACAGTGTGCTTGATGAACTCCTATGTAAACCGGATAGGTGTAGAACGTTCCTCAAGTCAGTATATTTATCACATGGGATCTTACAGACAACTGCAGACGAATAGCAGTAATTATTGTGCTAACATCTGAAGGTCTAATATGTACAGTTGTACACACAGGTTATTGCCAGCTGCTATCCGTGTGTGGTTGTCTGGGGTACTACGTCATAAAGCTAAGTAAATTATTTCTTATCGCTTTAATTATCTGTTAATTTAAACATTCTAGCGAGTGAAGCAGCGATACATAAATCACCATGATTTTTCTCGCTGTTAATTTTTGTACCAACTTTTTGTAACCATTTCTTTTATTATGAATAAATGACTAAAAAAAAAAAAACAATATAGATTTAACAGTTCATAATAGCTAATTGTTCATTATAGAAATACAGAACATAAAGTCAGATAGTTCACAGTTGTAGTAGGAACGAAAGAAATAAAAGCTATGACACAGTGGGTATGAGGACTCGCTATGGTGGCGGCTTAGGAATCATCTTTCGTCTTTTTGCCAGTAAGGTGAGGCCAAATTTTTTGAATTTCCATTATAACACAAATTGGTCGCAACAATTTGTCGCTGGCTGTTCGTTGCCAGGCGCATCACGTCGCCCGCTTGTTCGGAATCAGAGCAACAAACATATAAATTGCTCAACAAATTGGTTGATTTTAAATCCCTGCCAATTATTGGCAGTTCCAATGCGCTGTGACTGATTTGCAAGTGAATATGTTGCAATTTAATCCAGGGATAATTAACTATCAATTTGATTGTATTTACATAAAATTAAAAAGGTCGGAACGATGCAATGTCCAACAATAGCCATAATATAACCCCGATAATATAGGCCCGATCGTGATGTGTTCGGCCACAAAATATTGAGAAAGAGTACAGAAGACAAGCTTCATACAACGGGCGTTCGAGCATCGCACACATAGACAGCGTTCACGGATACGATATGTCGGAATATCTCGGTTTAGTGCGAGCGACTAATTAGTTTTTATTTCCGTTATTCATCAGAGCTGATAAACCTAGCGCGACTGCTTAGCGTAGGTATGAAAAGCGAGGTACATACATGAGCTTGCCTTCTGTACTCTCAGTATTTTGTGGTTCGGCTTCGAGCCGGCCTTGCCGCTCAATACTGCCAACCAAATGTGCCGGCCGTCTTAAATATGTAGCGGCCCTAACTCATCTTTAAATTCGATTCGATTAAATGAGATTCGTCTTTAATCCATCCCGATTAAAGATGTTTTTATTCATTTTGATGTTGAAGACATGGAGTTAAGTGACACTTCTGCCCCAGAAAGTCGCATTGCATTGACGACCGACGTGTGACTTACAGCTAGTTCACCCAATTGGGGTGAATTTCGTATGTTTCACTTTTCGTGCGTTAATGGCATATCTATTGTATAAAATATCATTGAAATAGAGTAATGGTATACATATTTTTATTAATAATTTTATACAGACAGCATTCCAGATATGTAACACATATTATGCTTGAATAGATGCGCCATATTTTTATTATTATCGGTACTCTTACATATTACGCTAGCAAGCCTTTTCTTGGCAAAATATAAGTTTCATACTCCAATATCGAATATGTAATGTAGTACCCATCTCATCTCCACATAGCCCACATAGTCCCTGACGCGATCTTTATAATGAACCATTTGAAAACAATATAAGTTCGAGATTTCCCAAAGGCTGTCGCGCAGTACCTCGTCATAGATAGCACTTATTACCTTACACTGTACAGCTTACAAATACTCCTAGGCTGATATATCCTCTATTTACATACTAGGATACATATTTACTGTAGCGCAACGGACAAAGTCGCTTGGGTTCAAACCTGAGGGGAAAAATAACCGTGTTTAGTCGTTTCATTACCCGTCGGGTGTCCTCACGGCCTGTTGTACGACAGGTCAGACCGCGCCAGGGTGGGCTGACAGGCCGTGGGATCCGTCGCATCCATTGAGGCCTGTGGAGGCCTGCCGTCGTCCGTGCGATCCATCCGGAGTCGGTAAGTACAAAGGCACGGCTCGTGTGCGCCTGTCGAGGGCTCTGAGGGCGCGTGCACCCGACCGCCCGTCGGTCGTCGCTATTCATTCATAAATTTCGTCAGGCCACCAGACGTTGCACACTTGCAACGTCCGTCGCGGCCTGACGGGTGCCGCGTCGCGCCGTGGGGACACTTGGGAACAACACGTGGGAACACGCGCCAGGCGTTTCAACACTTGCAACGTCCGCCGTGGCCTGTCGGGTAAAAGGGTCGTGGAACCCCGGCATAAGAATAACCCTCCTATTTCCTTTCCCCTTTGAGTGTCGTAAGAGGCAACTAAGGGAAAACAAGAAGACACCCGTCTTCTTGTCTTGAAAACAAGAAGACGAGTAGCAGCGTCTTTCTATTGGATTACCACCTATACTGCGATCCCCAAATCGTCTGCCAAGCGTGGGGATTATAGGGGATTATAGCAGCCTTAAAAGGGAGGGGTCCCTTTTAAGGCAGGCTCCTTTGCTCAGCAGTTGACGTCTTCCAGCTGTTGCTGATGATGAGTCGTTTCATTGCATTAGTAGATTGATTAGTAGTTACTGAAATACGACGGTGTAACAAAGACAGAAAGACGAAGTCGTACTATAATGTTTTTTTTAACCGGCTTCAAAAAGAAGGTTCTCTATTCGACGCTTATGTATGCAATATTAATCAAAATGCGTAATATTAATATATGTTAGTCTATGTGGGCTTCTAAACAAATTTACCAAATTTTATGAGTATATGTATGTATGTAGGTTTGTCCGCGGATCTCTCAGAAACTACAGGACCGATTTCAAAAATTATTTTTGCAATAGTTAGAGTATTTTTCAACTTAGGGTAGAGTATAAGTTTCATCAAAATCGGTCCAGTAGTTTCAGAGATTTTAAGCTTTTTATGTTTTCAGTAAGTTACTGTAACGTATACGTTCGAGTTGCGTGATCTCGTAGTGCTGATACCTATTTTGCTAAAATAAAAGTCACTAAAAAGTGTTAAATAAACTATTTAAAAAAAATAAAGGTGTCAGCTCGTGCTAGTCTTAGTTAACATGATGTGCTAGCACAGACTTCAATATATTTTCGTTATTTTATGCTTTTTAGATAATTTACTTTGAAGTCGGTTTTTTTTAATAGTTTATTTCCTATTTTGTCATGTAATCCCGATAGTGCAAAAGTGGGATGACTAATTTATTGGCAATATTTTATATTCCTAGCACTACGATTGTAAACAGCGTCCCAGATTCTATTTTCATTCTGACACCGAACGCGTGCGAAGTTTTTCGCCGATATTTCAAGAGTTCCGAGTTTCTGAATTGAATCTTAAGGGGGTAACAACGGTAAAATTGCAAAAATAGCCTTAGTTTAAAGAGTTCGATGGATCAATCCGCTATTGCATTGGCTATGAAAATTATATGTACTTATACCTCAGATCTTCAGCAAATAGTTTTATTGATTAGATATTGGATTAAATATAACGTCTTCAAGCAATATGTATTTATAAAATGTACTACGTTGGATATGAATTGTGTTAGCGTTCAATATCCGTTCATCAGATAGACGTCAAACTTGGACTATAAAAAGCATATAACCTATTCTACAATTTGTATTGATTACATTTCTTAATTTCATTCATGTTTTACAAGAAATTATAGAAAAACCACGTACGCGATGCATTTCCCCTTGCAGCGCCCCCGCGATCGCCTTCTATCAGTCCTTCGTGGACTGTTATGGAGGGTGGACGTGCTCGAATTTTTTTTGACAGGACGAATTCAATTTAAATGATTTTGAACATATTTTTAATTAAGATATGTTACTTATGGTATAATTATAACATTATAAATCATTTCAAATGAAATCTATACTTCTATATTTAATTAAAGATATTTTTATAGTAATACCATATTTTTGGTTCATCATAGAGTATGCGAAAGTATCGTTGCTGAGTATTATGCCTAACTTTTAAAGCGTATCAGAGTCATTATGATCTTACTAATTGAAATCGTATTTAATACTGTGTAGGTCGACAAAATGACATACATTATGATACCCTTTACATTTTTTTTATCAAAACATGAACGGTGTTATTATTACTATCATGTTGGTTTTTGCAACTTAGCAACGAGTTGAGTACCTGGGTGGTTGGCTTGGTGGTGAGCGACACGCTTACCTACGGACAGTTGCATTGGACAGTTGCTCGTCTTTTGAGACAAGGGTACTCGTGTGCTATCTAGGTGGCGCCACTTTGATCTTAGATTTCTTCCGCTATGTAACATAAGTAGAAGGTCACTGTAGCTGGCAAAAGAACTATCGGACCAAAAGGCTATAATTATAGTTTTGGATGACAGGGACAGGTAGAGACTTTTCTATGGGTGGGTGCTTCGATTACTATCTGGTAATACCTTGTTACTTAACTAAGTTGCGTAACAATAAACTGTTGGTGTTGTTGGCAGGCACGAGAAAAAATGCCACCGCGTTAAAATGTTACTTACTCTAAAACCAGATTGCTTATTAGAATCAATGTAAATTAAATATCTAAGTGTGCTAAAGAATAAATAAAATAAAATAAAATGTCAAATGCTCCGCGTAGTTCAAACCCCGCGATGGGTACAGAACTCAAGATGAAGTTACGTTACGTACTTTCGCGGTCACGAACGGTGTATCACCTTTAGGACGACAATCGCTTGCACGTGCCAGCCCAAAATACATGCGGGCGGGGTAAGCGTCCGGAACGTCGTCGTCGCCCGGATCGCGGACACGATGGCTATACCAGTTTTTAATCAAAAACTATTTTGATTGAAAAATAGTATAGCGTTCGTGTCCGCGATAGTACATAATATGACGTTACACTAAAAAAGACTATTACTGAATTCGTGAGTTCAAACAAACAGTGCTACGGATTCCTTTGGCAGCCACGTATATTGAATAACAACACAGGTCCGTTGATTTTGTAGTTTGCTACCCTGGCCGCTGACCTTAAGGTCTTGGGGTCGATTCCCACACAGGGCAAACATTCATGTGCGTGAACATAATCTGTTTGTCTTGGGTCTGGGTCGTTTTTACCTGTACTTAATTATGGAAAAAGTTAAGTATCTTATCATAGTTTCAGTTCGATGACCATTACGGAGTCGATCACGGAACTCATCTACATCATCATCAGCAGCCGAAACGTCCACTGTTGAAAAAAGGCGCTCTCTCCCTTAGAGGGGAGGGATTGCCATAATCCCCACGCCTGGCAGGCGGTTGGGGATCGCAGATAGGTGGTAGGTAATCCAATAAAAAGACGCTGCTGCTCGTCTTCTTGTTTTTCCTTAGTCGCCTTTTACGGACACCCACTGGGACTAGATAGATGGGTGCGCTATTATTCTTATCACGGAACTAATTGTCGCAATAAAAATTATTTATGATTTTTGGGTCTGCACGACTTGGTTCGACGTTGGGTTGGTTGGGTGGGTCTTGAGTAAGGTTGGAAGCTAGCAAGCTTCCAAGATTCGGGTACTTGTGCTGCTCTTAAAGAGAATATACGCATTAGAATAGGAAACATTACAGTTACACGCTTCTTTAATAATACCGCTAGCATCTCATCAGGGCCACTGGCATGCATTGCAGCATCTTAAGTCACTCTCTTTGTCATACTCGAACATCGCAATCAATCATCAATTTGGTTTCAGTTCATTTTTCCAGGGATCAAAAAGCTCAAATATCAGATGGATGTTTATTGGTTAGAGAATTTGGAACTAATTTAGGAAATATGTTAAAAAGGTCCCTTTTTAAGAAAAAAACTATATTTTGAAGGCTCTGTTAAACGCTTTCGTTTTGACTTGCAGAACAGAAACCTTAGAACTTTGTGCATAGTTTCATTTCAAGTACGCTTACAGTAATCACGGCAAGACGCTGCACAGTAGCTATTTTTATGTTTATGTATTCAGAACTCACAACTGTACTTGCGCAATGGTTCGTCAACCCTAACTTCAGACACACAAAAATCCGCTGTGACTGTAAGTTATAAGTAGTACGCATGTATATGGATTCCGAATGGCAGGCACAATGTATTCAGCTGGGTCGAATGCGTTCCGGTTGTAACCGGACCTAATAACCACCAACAATAGAATAGAAGTATGTATAAGTCTCACTAGTCAGGCATTGGCCATTCTATAATAGGCGAACTGAAACTTTGATATGAATAAGAATCATTTATTTGCGTAGAATACAGATTTTGAATATGAAAGAAGTTTGGAATATGACATGCAATAATCCGTATCCTGATGCAACACGTCAACTACGTTACCATTGTAAGTGGTTGGGTTGTCAGATTGTAATTAGGTGGCACGCCAAGGTATAAATCAAGATATAAAACAGTGGGTTAGGTACCGTTATTAAACTGCATCATTTCATTCTATAACGGAATAGGCAAAATTAACAAAACTCCATTCGACACATCTGCATATTTTTAGTCTATGATTTTTCAAATGTAATATTCATATTTGCTGGTAGCGCCCTCTACGATGACAACTCTCGGCCGGAGCGGCCAGATTCTCAAGGTCATTGGCGCATGTTACCCCCTTAAAGTTACACCAAGTTCTACTCAACGCAGTGCTCCCTATGTGTCTTTCAAATTGGAAACATTATACATTTTGTTTGTTTTATTAATGGGTGAGATGTTGAAAATTTTATGAAAACAGTTTTGTTAGGAATGTTTTTGTTATCTTGCTTATTAAAAAGAGAATATATTTATTAAAACAAGTATTTACAGTTTATTTACAAACATGTACTCTTAAACTAGGTAAAAAACTTCCTCGAAGTTGTCGCCGCACTGGGAGGGAAGGGTACCTAAAAGACTGGCGGCATTACCCCTTTGTATGGCCAAGCTTATACGTTGGCAGAAAAAGCTACCAGCCCGGCGGTCTCCTGAGACTTCGATAAGTTTGGATGAAATTTCTTTCACCAAAGCGTGCGTCTCATGAGACCAAGGCCCCATGGTCTCCACCGCAAAGGGCGCAAATATATAGCTCGAACCTAGAGCTGCATACTTGCGTCGCTTTGCAACACTAGCGGACGCCGCAGCCCCTCCAGCCGCCCTGCAAGTTGCCGGTGTGTGGGACGCAGCGAGTTTGTCGACACATGTCGCATCCCACACCAGCGGCTTTCCATGTTGCCATGGTATTAAAGTGACACCATCAGACCTCTTGCCGTCATCTCGTTAATGCCGACTGGTTCCAGTACGGCAGGGACACCGGCAGTGACAAGCCCCCTGCGAATAATATCATTAAGGGCGGCATGGCGTGACATACGGCCAGCGCTACGCGAGCAAGACAGCCATATTATTATTTGTCTTGCTTATTTGTCTTAAGACACACAAAATATTAATTTAAGGTATTTTGTAAAGGTACTCTTTATCTTTACTGTTTATTTAAGTATCTTTAAACAGGCTTAGTCTTAAGATGAAATACCGTATAATAATATAATAATAATGCCAGCCCTTGTTTTTGTCCCACTGTTCAGCACGGGCCTCTCCTCACGATGAAGGGGCTTAGGCCATAGTCCACAAGTCCACCACGCTGGCCAAGTGCGGATTGGCGGACTTCACACGTCATTTTCTTTCACCGAAAACTAGCAACAAGCGCACAAAGATGATTCTCACATGATTCATTAATGAAATCAGAGGTGCGAGCCGGGCTTCGAACCTGCGCACATTGTTTCCAAGGCAAGCGCTCACCCACTGAGCTGTTACGAAATACCGTAAGTATTTTAGTCGGTTAGACGCCCAATTCACGTTGAAATGAAATTATTTCAAAATTATAAGATATTTTAACCGATATTGAAACTATTTGGAAAGGGACTGTTCACTTTTCCCGTTCATAAAGAACAAAGAATTTCTCAATGGTAGGTCGATGAGTGCCGGCAGTTTTTTAAAATAAATATTTTAATGAATTTGAGTAATTTGGTAATTTGGATTTTGGATTTGTCGTGTGTCGATTAACCCTGTTGACGTTTGGAAATGATAAAATCAGCAACTTGTATAATAATTCTGAGGCAATAAAACAAGTGTAGAATATTAAAAATAACAAAAGAAATAAGGTCACCAGTACCTAATTGTTAAAGGCAATAAAAATCGTATTGCTTGACCGACGCCTAACCAGTCATTACTATTTTGATTTAAAGTGAATGCCCATTACACCGGACCATATCGTGGCCGTGTCTGACCGTGCTTTAATGTATCAGACAGAAAAAAATCTTTGTATGAAAAAGTATGAAACAACGCCTACTACCCGTCGTCGCATATCCGGCCTTGCGCCGCAGTATAAATAATATTGTATATATTGTCTGTCTGTTGATGTAATTAGAGCCGTTTGTTGACAGTGTACTTATTATTTAAGAAGATAAAGATTTAATGTGACACTATTAAGTGGATTGATTCAAGTTTCAGTCAAAGTTATAAAAAAAATCTTCTGTATGGCCGGTAAATTAGTCTTTCCGCTACGCGCCAACTCTGTATAAATAATACTCTCTATATTGTCTATCTGTGTGTGTATTTAATTAAATAGTGTAATATTTAGTCCGTGGTACTGTCAGGATGCCGGGCACTAAACGGGCATGGTACGTTTTGTGAACATAGTAGTCTCCGTCATTTCTTTTCCGTAATGGTCATGGTACAGTCCGGTGTATTGGGCAGAGTCCTTCAGTATTCGCTCAATCATGAGAATTGAGATTGTAAAAGTCGATTTTAGCGGTTAACCATAAAAATTTACATAAAATGCTGTGACTATAGAAGCTATAATTGGTTAATTCAAATAATTAAATTAGTTTTATTTCGATGTAATATTATGGTATCTACTTAGTAAGTTTTTTTCTAACCAGTGATACAGTCTTTTTTTATTTCCACTTGATATAGTTGTCTTACTTTGAAATTTCGGATCAAAGAAAGTTGGGGCGAAACGGGAAAGTAAGAGAAAAAATAATTCATTTGTTATAAGGTTAGCTAAGTAATAATTAACGACGGGACTGTTGGTCTAGCGGTTAGACACCCTGGTCGCTATCCGATAGGTCGTGGGTTTGATTCCCACCAGATGTCTGGGTGTTATCTTCTATGTATATAAAAATGAATGTTTGTCTGTATGTCCTTTATAGAATCGTAAACTATGCATTTGATCATGTCATGATCTTCAGCAAAGTGAGAGAGCGCGAGCGGAGCTGCGCGGGTCAGCTAGTTTATTTATATAAATATGTATTTACAAAAAAAATTGTACATATTAGTATCAGTTGTCTGGTTTCCATAGTACAGGCTCTACCTAGTTTGGGATCAGATGAAACTATTCCAAATCGATAATATAAGTTATTATTATTATTATAAAAAATATTAATATTATTTTTATACTTTTTAATTTTTTTTTTATTTTAGTAGTATTATTTTAAATATACCTATCGGTGTGACAGACGAAGTCACTCCATACAGGTTTCATTAGTACCTTTTGGGTACGTTGCCCTATAATCTAAGAATGGTAGTTAGCCCATTCTTAGATTATACCATAGATTTAGAATTTATTTCACTATGGATTATCTAATAATTAATAATAACAACACTCGAAAGCTGCGCGAGTCACCACACTGGGAGAAAATGAGATGAAACGGTGGTCGCTCAACCGTCATTTCAAAGAATCAGCTTCACTCAGTACAGAAATACAAAGCCTTATTTGATTTGTCCGCGACTTTTAAGGTGGGACATTCCCAGGTTTCACTTTCCCAGGTTCCACTTCCCCAGATTTCAATTTCCCAAGGTTTCTTTCAAAGTAAGAGCACTTCCCTAGTCTTCACTTCCCCAGGTTTCACTACTCAAGGTTCTCTCTCTTCAACGCCTACCGTTTTTACCGTTTGAGTATTGTAATCGATGCCACCCCAGATTTATTTTAAAACTACCGGCATAATGCTTCATCGCCAATTACCATTGTTACAAAAACTACAGAGTCCTTGTAATGTAATTGTGTGGCTAGCGAACTGTTGCGTATTCCGAGCACACTCTTTCTTGTTTATTTAAACAATTACCGTTCATTAGGGCGCACAGGCCGCGGCCTTTTGTAATGCAAATCCATTGTTTTGTGCAGCCACACTTTTCACCAAAACCGCGCCCCGAGCGGAATTGGAAGCGAGTGTATGCAGGTCGGTCCTAGCTGCACTCGCGAACCGAGACCAATTTTATAAGTGGAATGCACCAGAAATGCTGCATACGAACTTCCGTTTAACTTTATATAAAATTCAATATTTCCGAGCGAGCCGTGCGTCGCGGGACCTAGCCGAGTCACAGCGTCTTCGCCGGCTCCAAGAATTTAAAAGAAACCGCAACAAAAATAGTAAACACGATTTGTGTTTGTGGAAAGATGAATCTCAATGTTGCAAACACACTTATGCCTCATGGGGCGGCGGGCTTGATTCGATTGTCGAATTCTGCGACGCCACGACGATATGCTGCGATATGGAGATTTCGGTAGCGATGTATTCACGAGGCATGAAAGCGACTGATACATATTTGCCCTAAGAGATTCTTTTATTGATGCCTGAGGCTTTTATGGTTCATCTTTTGTTACATTATACTCTCTCTATCTTAAATCTTAAGTTGATATGAATACGTACTAAAGCGTTAAAGCTTGGTCAATCACCAAGATCTTAAACTCGGTGAAACAGCGAACCTAAGCAAAACGAACCGTGTCTTTGGGTCATGGAGAGAGTGGCGAAGAGCACAGTAGACAGACTAGTAATGGCAGATAAATAAGGGTGGTCTTCTAGCGGTAAAGGTAAATCTACAGCTATCTCTTTGGCCTTTCAGTTTGTTGTACTTTCGTCGTATTTTTTTTCTTTCTTATTTGATCGTTTGAACGGCAAGACACACTGTCGCTGATACTGATCTAATTGTAACAAGACAAACATAGTTTAAAAAAAGTTTAAAAATGACAACCCCGCTGAGTTTCTTCCCTGATCTTCTCAGTTGGGGCCATGTTGTAATCCGGTGGTAGCTTTTAAAAAAATATGATCGTTTAAAAGTGTTAAGCCTATTTGAAATAAATGATTTTGATTTGATTTAGGGTACTAACATAATGTTATTTCGTACTCCTTGCGTATTCGGTATTTTTTGCCATTTTTCGCCATAAATCGAAAACTAAGTACGTGACATAAACCAAACTAAAAATCTGTTTTAAAATGGGCAAGTGAGGGCCCTTTCATAATTTTGACACCTCATTTTATTTCATTTGCAATGAGGTTGGGCAATTATGCTTCGGTGTTTCGTTCTCGAGATTAGACATATTACACTTGTAGTTTCACATATTATGTCGCCATCAATGCACTCAGTTGAAAGGTAGAGGGAGAAAAATGAAAATAAATGCGGGTAGTCCCGACTGCCACCCGCTCAGTGCGCTGTGTTCGGATCATCATTCACATTTTAGTGCTCCGCCACTTCGCACGTCGGTCCTCTTAATAATTATTCTAGTTATTACAGTATTCATTTTAAAGTATTTAAAGTAAATATATAATAAATAGTGTTCTTAAAAATAGTGTTCTTAAAATTATTATTTAAAATAATAATAGTAGTGGTTAAAATATTCTTTAAAAATGCCAAAGAGGAAACATAGTGATGTGGATTCTGCAACTTATATTAAGAAGAAAATAAAGAAACTGGAACGTAAGCTACTAAGGAGACAGCGCCGGAAGTCTTCATCGTCCTCTGATTCTACGGCTTTGTCAAACGAACCTCAAGGTAATCTACCTTATCATTATTTATTTTTTAAACTATTTTATTTTCTTGAACTGGTATTTGTACAAATATTATTTTGTGTGTATATAGCTAACATAATAAATGGCTTACGTTTCAACGATTCGAGTTGTTACCTGCTGTTTTTTTCTAAAGGATTAACGTTACAGTGTACGAATTGTAACTTATTCTTGTTTAACACGGGTTCACGATGCAACGCTTCGAGTTCATCCTACCCGCTGTATTGGTATTTTTATATGAATACCGGCCAATATTGGTTTTTAGTGTTTGTTTTTGATGGGATTAATGCCATGCTTGTTGCCTGTTTAGGTGGCTTATTAATAGACAGTTAGTCTATATTTATGAGGGGTCATTTCATCGAGAATTAAAATCTGTATTTGATTTTTTCGATAGATGCATACTAAGTATACTCTCCTCGTTTTCAGATGGCATAATTATTGAATCCGAGGAGGTTGAGGGACCAATTATGGACATAAATCAACCAGGACCAACAACAAGCGCGTCAGCCTTAGAGGAGCCGCTTAGTTTCGGGTTACCTGAAGCGTCAACTGAATCTGCTTCGCAAGAGGTTATCGAGCAGGAACTACCTGTCGAAAACGATGAACACCATACACAGGAACTGGACGAGATGCTGCTAGAAATTTTGGGAGCTGACCCTTCAGTCACTGCAGTCTTTGGTAAAGATATTCAGAAAGACTTAGCTGTTCGCTTTCAATTCATAGCCACCTCTGGGTTGACAAAAGAAATTCGCAAAGAACTTCTATCAGCACATCTACCTCCCGCTAATTGCAAATTAATAGACGCGCCCGCGCTTAATCCGGAAATAAAAGCAGCTGTAACAGACAGTGTTATTAAGCGAGATAAGGCTATGCATGCTAAGCAAAAACAGGTTTGCAATGCTATCGCATGCCTAAGTGAGGCTATTACCCTTCTTTTGTCGAAAGAAGATAAAGATCCAATAATATTAAAACTATTAATGGATTGTGGGCGTATCCTGTGTGACTCCCAGCACAGCGAATCAATTACGCGACGTAACTTTATCCTGGCTGTGCTGAAAAAAGAACTCAAAGACCAATTGTTACTGACAAAGATCGATAACCTACTTTTTGGGCAAGAACTTGCAGATACTTTAAAATCAGCAAAGGCGATTAATAAATCAGGAGCCGAACTGAAGTCTGTAGTTACACCAGTAACTTCTAGGACTTTTGCGAACAAACCAAAGCCTTCAACGTCCAGCAAGAATTTAAACTGGAAGGCTCCGGTCCCGAGTCGCAGGCTGGCGGGACCACAGAGAGCGAAGGAGTCTGCGCCGCCGGCGAGACAGCAGCAGGCGCCCTCATCGAGAGCGTCACGTCAGAACACCAATCGCGGCCGCCGTTAAGCAATAAGGTAAATATTTATGCTGGAAGGCTTTCTAATTTTTATAATCAATGGTCACAAATAACAACGGACCAGGCCTTACTGTCTTGGATAAGGGGTTATGAGATTCCTTTTTCTCAAACTCCGCATCAGTACAGTACACCACAGTCTCAACACTATTCTCCTTCAGAATTGTCTGATTTTGATGAAGCCATAGACGGACTACTGTCAATCGGCGCTATATCAAAATGTGAGCCTTGTGATGGTCAATTTTTGTCAAGCATCTTTTTAGTACCAAAACCAAATGGAAAAACACGTTTAATTTTAAATTTGAAAAAATTAAACAAATTTATTCTGACAAATCATTTTAAGCTAGAAGACTTTCGAACAATGGTTAAACTTGTTACAAAAGACTGTTTTATGGCAACAATTGACCTAAAGGATGCATATTTTTTTTTAAAAATTAGCAAGGGCTCCAGAAAATACCTAAGATTTAGATGGAAAGATAAAATATTTGAATTTAATGTTCTACCTTTTGGTTTAAACACGGCACCCTATGTGTTTACTAAAATTATGAAACCAGTCGTAAAACTATTAAGAAGTGCTGGTTATATGTCCACTATATATCTCGATGATTTGTGCCTTCTATCCAATAGCTATGTAGAATGTGTACAAAACATTGAGACCACAAAGAAACTTCTTTGTTATCTTGGTTTCATTATAAATGAGTCAAAAAGTTGTATGATACCACGCACCTTATGTAAATTTTTAGGATTTATTATAAATTCAAAAACATTGCAAATTAGCCTACCCTTGGAAAAACGTGCTAAAATTAAAACAGAATTACTAAAATTTAAAAAACTTAACAGATGTAAAATTAGGGAATTTGCGAGATTAGTTGGACTTTTAACATCTGCATGCCCAGCCATAGAATATGGCTGGGTATATACAAAGGAGTTTGAGAGATGTAAATTTTTAAATCTTAAGGGTGATGAAAATTACGATAAATTTATGATACTACCATCTACACTAGCTCCAGATTTTAATTGGTGGATAAATTCTATTGACAACTCTATATGTAAAATTAAATTCGATGAATATAATTTTGAAATATACTCCGATGCTTCTACTATGGGGTGGGGAATAGCATGTCAGGGAAAAACAGCAAGTGGTAGGTGGAGTCAGGATGAAAGTAGTAAACATATTAATTATTTGGAATTAATGGCTGCTTTCATTGGTCTTAAGATTTTTGCTAAAGAATTATTTGATAGGCAAATAATTCTACGTATTGATAACACGACAGCAATTTCATATATAAATCGCATGGGGGGAATACAATTTCCTCATTTAACAAAGCTTACCAAAGAAATTTGGCAATGGTGCGAAGCTCGTAAGCTTTTCATTTTTGCCTTGTATATACCATCTGTTGACAACAGTATTGCAGATGCTGAATCGAGACGAATTCACCCTGATATAGAGTGGGAATTAGCCGATTCTGCTTTTCAAGAAATCATCCGAGCTTTTGGTCAGCCGGAGATAGATATGTTTGCTAGCCGTGTAAATAATAAATGCTCGAAATACGTATCTTGGCACAGAGACCCTGATGCATATAGTGTAAACGCATTTTCAATTAGTTGGTCAGTTCTGTACTTTTACGGTTTCCCACCTTTCTCTATGATCTTAAAGACTTTAAGAAAGATTATTACCGACAAAGCTAGATGTATACTGGTTGTTCCAGCATGGCCGGCACAACCGTGGTATCCCCTATTTTGCAAGCTCTTAGACTGTAAACCTTTGACCCTTAATAATCCTAAACAATTAATTGTATCTTATTCCAGCAATTCCCAGATCCACCGGCAGATTACCCTGGTTGCCGGGGTATTATGCGGGAATCGCTATTAAGAAGAAGTGTTCCTCCAGCCTCTTCACATCATGATTGCCTCCCTTTCAGAAAATTCTATCAAACAATATGACACTTGTTTGAGGAAATGGTATAAATTTTGCAATGAAAATGGCGTAGATATGTATTCAGCCTCTGTTCCAATGATTATTTATTTTTTAACTAATCTCTTTCAATCTGGTGCTCAATATGGCACATTAAATAGCTGCCGATCGGCACTTTCTTTGATTTTAGGCCGCCAAATCAGTGAAGACGACCGTATAAAGAAATTCTTTAAAGGGGTTTTCAGGCTGCGACCACCCTCGCCCAAATATGATTTGATTTGGGATACCTCATTAGTTATAGAAACCCTGGCAAGCTGGGTGCCTAACGAAACTCTTTCGTTAGAGAAAATTTCAAAGAAATTAATAACTTTGCTTGCTCTTGTAACAGCACACAGAGTTCAGACGCTATCCTTGATCGATATTCAAAATATTAGCTCTTTCCCCAATGAAATTATTATTAAAATTCCTAATTTGATAAAAACGTCACGTGCAAATTCCAAGCAGCCCACTCTTGTCATTCCATTTTTTAAAGAAAGACCTGAAATATGCCCAGCTAAATTATTAATGGATTATTTACAAATAACCAAATCGTTACGCACAAATAATACGTCTCTCTTTATTAGCACCAAGAAACCTCATAATAAAATATCTGCTCAAACATTGAGCAGATGGATAAAGATCACTTTAGATGTCAGTGGAGTCGACATTTCAATATTTTCTGCTCATAGCACTAGACACGCCAGTACGTCTAAAGCACGGAAACTTGATGTCAGTTTAGATCTTATAAGAAAGACCGCCGGTTGGTCTGGCACATCCACAACCTTTGCTAGGTTTTATAATAAAGCTATATCAAATGATTCCGATAGTCATCGTTTTGCTAGAACTATATTGAATAGTATTTAATTATTGAAATAGCATTGATTGTAGGACATTTATGTTATATTACTTCTAAATATATCTAGTTAATTGATTACTAGTTGTACGGTTTAAATTTATGTTCTGGTTATATCAGCTTAAATTTATGTTCTGCCTACATGATTTATGATCTATGTACAGCGTTCAATCGTTTAGATAAACCAATTGATTAAAAAAAAATATATAATAAATTTCGCACCTAAACTGCGTATATTATTTATTATTGTATTGACTAAGATATTTCACAATTGCTCTCAACATCTACAAGTGTAATATGTCTAATCTCGAGAACGAAACACCGAAGCATAATTAATGATTAAACGAACTTACCTGTAAGCGAAGTTCTATCATAATTATGCGAGGTGTTTCGTTCGAAGAGATTAGAATCCCTCCCTCCCTAATATTTTCCCCTAGATAGTGAAATATCTTAGTGCCTTTTTACTCCAAACTTAATGATGATCCGAACACAGCGCACTGAGCGGGTGGCAGTCGGGACTACCCGCATTTATTTTCATTTTTCTCCCTCTACCTTTCAACTGAGTGCATTGATGGCGACATAATATGTGAAACTACAAGTGTAATATGTCTAATCTCTTCGAACGAAACACCTCGCATAATTATGATAGAACTTCGCTTACAGGTAAGTTCGTTTAATCATTAAGTAAGATCTAAAACTATTCCAAGTTTCAAATCAATAGCCACAGTGGTTTCTGAAATACAATACATAGGTATGACAGACAGACAGACGAAGTCACACCATAAGGGTTCCTTTCAGGTATGAAACCGATTTGAATCATTATTGTTTTGTTATCTCTAACCCTGGGGTTGTTAAGGAGAAACAAAAATGGGAAAAAAATTATCCTTAAAATTTCGTCTAATAATTCTAATAATTTCGTTTAATATGAATTTCGTCTCTGGTAAAATTTCTATAGAAGATAAGGAAGAAACGAGCTACGGGGCAGTAAGCTTTGGCGGAGCGCATGTGGGAGTGAGAGTGGCAGTGGGGGCGCGAGTGAGAGACTGGGAGAGGGAGCAGGAGCGGGAGAAGAAGTGGGAGCGGAAGTGGGAGCGGAAGCGAGTGCGAGAAGAAGAGAGAGAGAGTTTTTTAACCGGCTTCAAAAAGAAGGTTCTCTATTCGACGCGTATGTATGTAATATTAATAAAAATGCATAATATTAATATATGTTAGTCTATGTGGGCTTCTAAACAAATTTACCAAATTTTATCAGTGTATATATGTATGTATATATGTATGTAGGTTTGTCCGCGGATTTCTCAGAAACTACAAGTCCGATTTCAAAAATTCTTTTTGCAATAGTTAGAGTATTTTTCAAATTAGGGTAGAGTATAAGTTTCATCAAAATCGGTCCAGTAGTTTAAGAGATATAAACTTTTTATGTTTTCAGTAAGTTACTGTGACGTAGACGTTCGAGTTGCGTGATAGTGCTGATACCTGTCTTGGTAAAATAAAATTCACTAAAAAGTGTTAAATAAACTATTTAAAAAAAAAAACCGACTTCAAAGTAAATTATCTAAAAAGCATAAAATAACGAAAATATATTGAAGTCGGTGTCAGCTCGTGCTAGTCTTAGTTTAACATGATGTGCTAGCACCGACTTCAATATATTTTCGTTATTTTATGCTTTTTAGATAATTTACTTTGAAGTCGGTTTTAATTTTTTTTTAAATAGTTTTTATTTATTTCACCGGAAACTGTAATTTGGAGCAGTGTTTATGTAAATAAGCGCGGATGGATCTGCGTGGATCAGCTAGTAATATTATAAATCTATAATACGAAAAAGGTAACAATAATCTGATTTAGGTCATTCTCAATACTTATATTTTCAAATATCAGCGGACGCTGACAATTAGAGAAAAATAAATTAGGATATTTTTTTACAGAAATAATTATAAGTGAATTTAAAAATATGTACGCAAACAGGCTATTTATTTCGAAGGAATGAACATTAAAATGTAAGCCATGACCGCCCAGGGGAAATCAGCCGGTGGTTCACAAAATGTTGACGAGCTCTGCGCGGGAACGCGTCACACTGATTCCGACGTTTTCCTAGCGATTTATGATAAAAAAGGTTTATTAAGTAAGCTGATTAGTCCGACTTATGGGCGTCGTTATGAAAGGGCAATTTAAAACGGATCAGGTTTGATAAACGGTTTGTTTAGCGAGATTTTGGAGAATATATGCGTTGTTTTTCGAGTGTCTTGTTATAGATTGATCGTTAATTAAGTATTGAACAAATTGATTATGGATGGTTGTATTAAGACTTACTATAATACCTCCTTTGTAGCAAAAGAAAATGTTATAAATAGATATATTATTATTATTTAGTTACTAGCTGACCCACGCAGCTCCGCCCGTGCTGTGTTTACGTTAACTAAACTTACAATAACATACATTCGCATAGAATACAAAACCTCCTTTTTTAAAGTCGGTTAAAAACTTGGACCCACTTTGTACTTGCCCTCCGAAGCACGGAGACGTTTAGTTCAAATAGCGTTGAACGGTCACCCATCTATTTAATGACCTTACCTAACGTTGCTTAACCTAATCGATTTCCAAACATTGTTAAAAACTGTCTATGAGTGTTCCCTTACAAATATTTAGTATAATTATAATGAAAAATTGTTAAAATCGGAGCAAGCGTATAACCAAGTACACATTTTAAATTTAGTCCCCTCTCCCAAGGGAACCGTGCCGAATGTCGGGATAAAAGGTATCCTATGTCCTACCTCGGAGTATTAACTCAAATCATGCCAAGTTTCGTTTCAATCCATCCAGTAGTTTCGGCGTGATGCTCAGCCGAGATACAGACAGACAGACAAAAAAAATACATTTTTGGCTTAAGTATCGGTTATAGAATGCCCTCCAAACATAATTTTCAAAATATCTTCAATGTACAGAATTGGACCTGTTACAGTTTTATTAAAAGTATAGATTTATGAAAGAGATGAAAGATAATAATAATTATTGAAAAGATATCAACATTTATTGATGTAAGAAATATTTATTTTAAACCTACTGTCTGTACATTTGGTTACAATTATTAAACAAGTTTTTTTTATACCACCAAGGTGGCAAGCAAGTGTACGCCCCGCCTGATGGTAAGCAGTTACCGCAGCCTATAGACGCTAGCAACAACAGAATCACTAGCGCGTTGCCGACCCTTAAGACATTAGATATTAAGTCTTTTTGTCCGGTAATTTCACCAGCTACAGTGCCCTTCACACCGGGACACAGCAATGCTTACACACTGCTGCAGAATATCTGACACTGTAGACCACCGCAGTAGGTACCTACCAACCTACCTGGACGGTTCCTTACACAAGGAACCTACCACATTGTAAAAGGAAAACTGCATCTAATTTTAAGCAATTAAACTTCAAATAACACTGTTATGTAAATATGTTGGTATATTGGTAAGACCCTGGCTTCTACCCAATAGGTCGTCGGTTTCATGCCCACCTAGGGCAAACATTTGGATACATTTTACCTACATATGTATGTATTTAAAAAAAGACTGCAAGATCGTGGGGAGCAACTACTTGAGAAGAAGAAAGAAGAAGAAGAAGAAGAAGCATTTATTAGCTCACTGGCTTAATTACAAAGAAGGACTTAGTTACTAACAATTTTTATTTTTTTTTATTTTGAGGCAGCAGCAGTGGGAGAGCAACAATTTTGTGGTGTTGTTCCTAACTGGTTAGGACAGTAAAAGCCTGATTTATGAATCCTCGGATGGATGGGCATGTCAAAAGTCGGTCTTACGGCTGACCTCTCTCATCGGTCTTGTCGGTCTACTGTGCCATCGGATTGTGAGGATCGGAAGAGAGAGTGCAGCCGTCTCTGCGCACGCACTTGTGCTGTTGGCTGATCTTGTGAAGGATTGGCCGTGGTGGTGGTATCGGTCAGGTGGACATCATTTTTACTCGTTATATACAGTCGACCCGCGGAGTGTTCGGGTTAGAATGCACCCTTCCATCCCGTTGGGTGTTCGTACGAGGCGACACAGGGAAAACAAGAAGACGGGCAGCAGCGTCTTTCTATTGGATTACCTATGCGTCTTTCTATTGGATTACCTATCACCTATACTGCGATCCCCAAGCTGCCTGCCAAGCGTGGGGATTATGGCAACCCCTCCCTCCTAAGGGGGAGGCCTTTGTTCAGAAGTGGATGTCTACCGGCTGCTGAAGAAGTTCAGCCAAAGAATTTTCAGCTCTAGAATATACTTTTATTTGTTCAATATGGTGCTGTAGTAGAGTGCAGTAAAATACGTACACCCGTAATCAAATCCATGTGAACGGTGAACCAAATTGAAAGTAGATTGGGAAGCAGCTGCGAAGCCAATTCGCCGGATGGTCAATCCTGAGTGATACCGTTCGATTGACGGACATTACTTCAACTGGCTGGGTAACGAACCCTGCACTAAGTTCATAGGGAGTTTATCAATGTCCTTCGTGGCGTGAACATCCAATTTGCCTTTAAATGGTTCTTTGATAAAGCGAAAAGTATTTTTTAGTATCAGGGAAGTACGTAGTAACATTAGATGGGCTCGTCGGTGTAGTGGTTAACCACCCTGGCTGCTACAGAATGGGTTGTGGGTTCGATTCCGAGTAGTTAAGAATACAGAAACAGAATAATTCAGATATTTTGGAATTAAACCACAGATTACTCGTGAATATGTTTTGCCAAAAGGTCTTAATCTATGTGTGCAATTTGGCAAGCCAATAAATTAGTGTATATAACACGTTTCACTATGTTATTGTTTACTAAAATTGGTTATATAATTGGTAAGTAGTTAATAATAAAAAGCGTTCGTAAAAATCATTCCATCAATTTAACTTTAATTCACATGAATTATTTTGGTTTGCAACAATATTCAGCCAATCAATTTTAAACAAAAAAGACGTTGACGAATATTTTTCCAGCCATATATTTTTTACAACAAGCGCCAATACGCGTTGCATGGCTGAATAAATATTGCCATTGCCAATATCGGTCGGTGCCATGAATAAGTGGAATGGCGGTGTATGCTGGTTTATTGCGCGGTCACAAAAGACTGTTCCTAAATGTTTACGGAGGGACAATTGCCAGCAGTCCGCCGTAATTGTTCACACGGTTGGAATGTGCCGGCCTGCATGGGAATGTCCACGTGCGATATGCTCGGCGACTAGCCAGATACTGCGCAGAAGTTTCGGTGAGGTAAAAAATCTGAAATAATAAATTACCATACAACATTAGCGGTGATTAGAAAAGAAGAAAAATAAACTTTCACTCTGGTCTACATTTTCGTATTTTTAGATACTAATTTCGTGTTTTTAGATAATGTTTAGGACTGAAAAACAGGTTTAAAACTTTCTGTGTATACCCAAAACCAGATATAAAGTCATTTTTTGTAAACAAACCGGGTACTTCAAAACAAACTTAAATTTCTTCACCAATACAACATGAAAACTGTCCATTTATCACCACACACACGTAAAACATCCAACTGATTCGGAAAACTAGTTAAACTACTGAAAATATAATTAAAATCTTAAGATATACGAATAAATAAAATATTTTTGACATGAGAATGCCACAGATAAAATATGTCAATATATAGAACACACACTTTGTCTATGGAAATTAGTGATATCCAATATTTAAAGATCTAAATCTCTATATTGAATGATTTCAAATTGATCAACAACCAATCATTTTATAAAATAAAAAGTATTTTATTAAACTCAGACTAAACTGAGGAAGATTCAACATAAACAGTAGGTCCGCCGTTCGTATTTCAAAGTAAATCGCTACTCTGCCCACGTCCACACGGATTATATTATATTATGTTGATTGTAAGATAATATTTTATATTACGTATTTATTTATTTATATAAATATCAATGAAATTGAGTCCCGAATATGAAAATGTATGCGGTTTGACAGGTTCCGGGACTGACGCCTTAAGTGCTGCCAATTGGTGCACGTTATTTTTGAACACGATTGTGTCCTTCATTCGTCGCTTCGTTTGACCACGAACAGTGGTCTCGAACGTCATAGAGCTAAATCGGTAGAGATGTCCATTAAAATCGGTATATCTATACCCAAAATCGGTATATGGCAAAAAAATACAATATTCAAATTATTTTATTTACTTTTATTATATATTCTAAGCATTTTTCCCAATCTTTTCTAAGTATGGTATTGTAGATATTACCTACTATATTTTTGCACTTGCGATTGTACCGGCACTCGGTTCTTGGCCAGACGACATTTTAACTTAATAATCTTATTAACATGACGGTTCCGTTGGTCTAGCGGTTAGACACCCTGGGCACTGCCCGATAGGTCTTTAGTTCGATTCCCACCAAGTGTCTGGATGTTATTTATCTATTTAGGTATGTATTTAGAAAAAAATATTCATAAGTATCAATTGTCTGGTTACCATAGTGCATGCTTTGCCTAGATTGCGAACAGGCCTTTTTTTGTCAATTATTTTTTGGGGCACGGTAATTCTAGAAAGTTGTAAGTCTTTTTTTCAAATACTTTCTTTGTTTTCAGTGTTTGTTCAGCATCCGCAAAGAACGGCTGCGTTGCCCTTGCTCTAGTCCGCTCTCGGGCAAAGCGCTGACGCAGCAAAAACACTGTCGCGAGTTATCGTAACCGGTCGCCGTGATGACCCAGATTTCTACATGTGCCGTGAATCACAACAATATGTGTACATAGTTTTAAGGCGAAGTTATATTTTATTATTTGAATAAAAATGGCTTCGCCAAATACAGTAAGGCTTCAAACGGAAACCGAACATCTGTTGTATGAACGATTCGTTGAGGAACAAGCCGAATGTAAGAAACTGCAAAGTTTAGTAAAAGATTTACATTGCCAAATTGAAGCGCTTCAGCGGCAACTGGAGCACTACCAGGAGAAAAAGAATGTATCTCCAGCCGAAGATACCACGATTACCGAGAAAGCCTCAGAACAAGTCCAATATGAGACAGATGAAGAGGAGCTAGCAAAGGAAACCGAGTGGATTCGTCAGCAAAGCCGAAAGAAAAGGAAGCTGAACCAATCACTTTCACCACCGCAACAACAAGGAGCCACCTCCAGCGAGATAGAAAAAAAGACACCGAAAGTGAAAAAGGCTCCCCAGCCACCTCCTATAATCGTAGAACAGGTTAAAAACTATCAAAAATTCTACGACTTCCTAACATCGACGGTGTCCAGTGACTCATTTTTAATAAAAATGCGAAACGGGGACAGTGTTAAGGTCAACGCAAATAACGAAGACGCGTATAGATCCATTACTAAGCTACTCTTAGAAAGTGAATGTCACTGGTATTCTTACGAAAATAAGCAAGATAGACCAGTCAGAGTGATGGCGAAAAATTTGCACTTTTCGTGCGATCCCGTCAGGATAACTGAAGACCTGACATCTAAAGGCTATAAGGTACAAGATGTTACTAATAAACTAAACTGGAGGACCAAAGAACCTCTTAACATGTTTATGCTTTCATTCGATAAGGGTGAAGACATAAACAAAATTTATACCATTAAGTCAATTCTCGGGTGCAGAGTGGACATACAACCAGTCAAAGTATCTAAATTGATACCCCAATGCAAAAGGTGTCAAGCGTACGGGCACACTCAAAGGTACTGCTCTAAAGAGCCCAGGTGTGTAAAATGCACAGGCAAGCATCTAACAAAAGACTGCAAAAAACCTGCAGAGACCAAACCAAAATGTATCCATTGTGGTGAAGCGCATCCTGCTAGCTACCGGGGATGCGTAGTAGCCAAAGAACTTCAGAATTTAAAAAATAAAGCTACAAAAAAGCAGAAGGTCCCTACTCACCAGGCCCCACGCATTAATATAGGCAAAAAGGTTCAGAGCCAACCTGTCACCAAAAATCTGTCCTTTGCTCAAATTACAAAAGGCATTCAGGTGCAGGCGCCACGGCCACAGCAAAATCTACAGACACAGCATTCATCAAACTTAGATGAAAAATTAAATAAAATCTTGAACGTCATCACATCATTCGACGTAAGGCTCAAGAAACTAGAAAATAGCACTAAATTAGCTATTACTAAACAAAAATGATGGATAATTCTCTAAAAATAATGGCATGGAATGCTAACGGACTACGTCAGCATCAACACGAGTTAGAAGTCGTCCTAAACACAGAAAGTATTGATGTGTGCCTTATATCCGAGTCACACTTTACAAGAGAAACCTACATACAAATAAAAGGATATAAAATATACCACGCATTGCACCCGGACAATAAAGCTAGAGGAGGCAGTGCCGTTATAATAAAGGAAGGTATCTATCATTATGAGATATACAAGCATGAAGATCGTGAAATTCAAGCTGTGGCCGTATGTGTCAAAACAAAACGGTATCCGGTTACCATATCGGCTATATATTGTCCCCCGCGGTACTCAATAAAAGCTACGCATTATGAAAATCTCTTAAAACGACTTGGTAATAGATTCGTTCTTGGAGGAGATTTTAATGCGAAGAATATCCATTGGGGATCTAGACTGACTACAACTAAAGGTAAAGAACTGTTACACGCAATTAGAAAAATGAAATGTGACACCATATCAACGGGCAAGCCAACCTACTGGCCTACGGATTCACACAAAATTCCTGACTTGATCGATTTTTTCATCTATAAAAACATCTCGTTAAACTATATTTCAATTGAAGAGGGTTACGATATGAATTCGGACCATTCACCAATTATACTAACTATTAATGAGGATATAATATATAAAGAAAACCAAGCAACTCTAGTCAATAAAAATACCGACTGGATAAGTTTCCAGCACGATTTGGAGTCCGTAATTATCCTAAAAGTGCCTTTAAAAACACCACAACAATTGGAATTAGAATTAAGGAATTTTGTAATAAATATCCAACAATGTGCTTGGAAAAATACACCTGTCCTAGTAAAGAAATCTAGCATCCCAAATTACCCGAATGAAATCCGAAACCTTATAGTTGAAAAGAGAAGGCAGAGGCAGAGGTGGCAAAGAAGTAGATACCCACCCGACAAAACTGTTTTAAACAAACTTACAAAACTATTGACTGGAGAAATTAGGAAATTTCGTGATGAATCCATGCATACTTACCTGTCCCAGCTAACGAGTGACCGAACCACTGATTATTCCCTGTGGAAAGCCACTAAATGTTTAAAAAAACCCATTACGCAAATTCCTCCAATTAAGGAGAAGAATGGGCGCTGGGCTATAAATAATGAACAGAAAGCAATTAGATTTGCCAATCATTTGGAAGAAATATTTCAACCAAATAAACCTGAAAATGAGGAGATCACTCTGGATGTAAGAATACAAGATGAAACCAATATGACGCTCACCACCACACCAAAAGAGGTTCAAAAGGAAATTCAACGTCTAAATAAGAAAAAATCCCCGGGTTATGACCTCATTACCGGAGAAGTCCTGGGTAATCTACCCCGTAAAGCAATAGTGAAACTCACCACCCTTATAAATGCTTCGTTTAGATTAAAATACGTACCTGACATGTGGAAAGTGGCTGAAGTCATAATGATACCAAAACCTGGTAAACCACCATACGAAGCAACTTCATACAGACCAATTTCGTTGTTGCCAATAATGTCAAAGTTATTTGAAAAGCTCTTATTGAGACGTTTAAAACCAATAATAGAAGAAAGAAACCTTATCCCTGACTATCAGTTTGGCTTCAGGGCAAAGCACTCTACTATAGACCAGGTCCATAGAATTACCAACATTATTGAAAAATCATTAGAAGAAAAGAAAGTTTGCTCTACAGTCTTCCTGGATGTAGCTCAAGCATTCGATAAGGTGTGGCATGAGGGTCTCATATATAAATTAAGAAAAATGTTACCAAAGCAATTTTCCAATATCTTGGAGTCTTACATAACAGAAAGAAAGTTCAGAGTAAGACAGGAAGACTCTTATTCTGATCTTAAGCACATCAAAGCTGGAGTACCACAAGGAAGTGTTCTAGGTCCGGTCCTGTACTTATTATACACCTGTGATATCCCAAAGCTAAAAAACAACACCATTGCAACATTTGCTGATGACACGGCCATTATGGCTACAGGAGTCACACACGCGGAGGCAGTGGAAAATGTACAAACTGCCGTGAATACCATATATAACTGGACAAGAAAGTGGCGAATAAAACTCAATGAATCAAAGTCTGTTCATATTGATTTTACTAACAAAAAGTCAGTCTACCATCCGGTATACATAAACGATCATGTTATACCCTATGAGAATACCGCCAAATACCTGGGCATGACACTTGACGCAAGGCTTCGCTGGAAGGCTCACGTCAAAAAGAAACGCGAAGAGCTAGGCCTTCGCTATAAGAAAATGCATTGGCTCCTCGGTAAACATTCCGCTCTGTCAGTGCAAAATAAAATACTATTGTACAGACAAGTCCTAATGCCAGTCTGGACTTATGGTATACAGCTGTGGGGTTGTACCAAACAGAGCAATATACAAATAATACAACGCTTTCAAAATAAAGTACTTAGAGGAATTGTTAACGCGCCCTGGTACATTAGAACAAGCGACCTCCATCGGGACCTCAGAGTGGACTTCGTGGCTAAAGTAATCAAGGACTACGCTGAAGCGCATGAACGTCGGCTTCATCACCATGTGAATGTCGAGGCTATCCAGCTCCTCGACAACACGGACATAGTGAGAAGACTGAAAAGGACTAAACCTTTTGAGTTAGTTTAAGTGTTAAATTAGTGCAGTGTAATGCAGTGTAGAACACAATAACAAAGTGTCTTCACCTTAATAGAGACAATAAGAAAAGTGCCAATGGACACATTCTTAATCTAAGTAACTTATTCGTTTAGGTCAAAATAATAGTACTGATTAGCCTTAGGCTAGATTGTAACTTTTATGGTGCTACCTCGTGGGAGCAGCTTTAAGAAAAAAAAAAAAAAAAAAAAAAAAAGTTTTTATGGCCATTTTTCGATAACAACGAAATTGCGCGGGCTCCCACAAAAAGCCCTGATTATTATTATATTTTTTGTCGGCACTTCGCAACTAGCTTGAGGAACTTTCTATTCAAAATTATAAAATTAATAAATACCTAAATAAAATCCGATTTCCTGTTTATATAGACGGGTAAATTCCCGAGCGGGAAACACCTTATAACATCGAGTTATAGAACTCAAGATTATTTCCCAAAATATATGGAACTTTCTGCCATAACTACTTAGAAGTATAAAATCGGTAGAAAAATCGGGATAATTTCCACGTGTTCTCTGAAATCGTGGAAAAATAGTTACATTTCTGTATTTCGGTAGGACAGAGCCCATATTGGTAGAAATACCGAAAAATCGGTAGGTTCGAGACCACTGACCACGAACCGGAAGACGCAGCGTAGGTAGGCCACTAGGTGGACAGACGACATTATGCGTGTCGCAGGTAACCGGTGGATGCAAATAGCCAATTGTCGTTCATTGTGGCGTTCGAAAGGGGAGGCCTATGTTTAGCAGTGGACGTCTTCCGGCTGGTGATGATGATGAGTATTTTTCAACATAGGGAAGAGTGCAAGTTTCATAAAAATCGGTTTAAAAGATATAAACTTTTATATTTTTAGTAAATTACTCTATCGTAGACGCTCGAGTTCCGTGATAAATCTTGGTAATATAAAAGTCACTAAATAGTGCTGATACAAAAAATTTTTAGATAAAATAAAATTACATTTGAAAGAAAATGATCTAAAAAGCATTAAATAACGAAATTATATTGAAGTCTGTGCCAGCTGGTGCTGGTGTTAGTTAACATGATAATATAGTAGCACCGACTTTAATATATTTTCGTTGTTTAATGGTTTTTAGAAAAAAATCTTTAAACTAGGTTTTGATTTTTTTTTAACAGTTGATGTAGTCAGATTCACTCATTCATGAGGCGTCACCTCCCTAATATTGTCGATGGTCGCAATACCGCCATCTTTGCTTATTGTTTACGACAGAATATTTGAATTTGACTTTAGTGGTTTTGTGATGTTATTTCAGTATTTTGAGTATAAGAATTGACATTATACAAATAAAAACTACTACTAAATTTAGAAAAAAAAAGAATTTAATTTACTGTCGTATAGTATTGTGACAACTTTGATTATCTCTATCCTAACTGACCCTCGCAAAAGACGAAAAAACAAATATGTTTTCTTTTAACTGTATAGTGGCATCGTTTCGTCGATATGCGGAGATTTCGCAAATCGCTGAGCTAGTGTTGTGCACCTATGAAATATTCAAATCGCTCGCGGCACGCCGCTTCCCCGCACTATTATCCGCTTTGCTCTGTTTGTTTTGGAGCCGGTGTTGACTCTGTTGTACACTTGCGAATACTAATCATTTATTATTTTTAATTAATACAGTCAGCCGAAAAACCTCTATGGAGATTAAGCGGGTCAGGCTCAAAGGCTAACATAGGCCAAAACAGCACACGAACGGCAACTCCGAGGAGGGGGTTATAGTGGTTAAGAATCCCATATAACCCGGTTGACACCCACAGGTATCAGGGAACTATTCCAAGTCTCCCTCAAAAACAAGTCAAAAGTCAAGTCTGCGTCAACAAAACAAAGCCAAAATAAAAAGATGAATTATGAGCAGAAAAAATCATAGAAAAAATTACAGAAATAATGACTCAAACTCAAACTCAAAAATAGTTTATTTCAAATAGGCTTAACACTTTTGAAAGGTCATGTTTTTTTTTTTTTTTAAAGTAGCTACCACCGGATCACAACGCGGCCTCAACTGAGAAGATCCGGCAAGAAACTCAGCGGGCTTGTCATTTTATCACTTTTTTTTATACAGTGTGTCATGTTACAATTAGATCAGAGCGACAGTGTGTCTTGCCGTTCAAAATATCAAATAAGACAGAAAAAAATAAAAAGATACAAAGTACAACAAACTAAAAAGCCAAAGGGATAGTAGACTAGAAAATATATTCTACGAGTACTAATGCGTCACTCGGCTCGAAGTGATATAAATCGATTTGAGCTTAACTATTTGAGCCGCGAGGCCATATGTAACTATTACAGATGCGGTTTAACGGTTCAAAACGCGTAAAAAAGAAGGTCAAAAAAGATAGACCGTCATAAATTCTGTCCAAGTAATTAATTCAATTATCAACTTGCACAGTGCTTTCGTTCGAAAAAAATAATTATCCCACAAGGTTTAAAATAAATTTACGATAATTATAATCGATTTAAAATTTCGATTGCGGTTCGATCGAGTATATTAATATTCAACAGTACAGTAATCGGTACTTATTACGTGGGCGAGGGTTCCGCACAGGTTTCAATGATGCTCGGAAATTATTTATTTATGCCATGGTCGGATACGTTGCGATCACAACAGGTGTACCATTTAAATATTCGGTTTATTATCGGTTTTAGCAAATAAAACAGTACATTATTGCCACTGTTGTCATTCAACACTACGTAATTAAAATCGAATCCCAGTAGGGAATAAATTACAATGTTCCAATATGTAACAGAATATTTTCAATAAACGCAAGGCTAAATAATTAAAATATTGAAATGAAACTGTATTTACGGATGATATCGCGGTGAAATCAGTTTCATTTCAACGTGTAGTATTCGCGTAAATAAAAGATAATTAAAATTACTTTCTGATAATTGATGATATAATATCAAATAGTAGTAAAAGTAATAATCGCGATGCAAGGACCAGATGAACGTATGTATCTACCAAAAATTATATAAATCTCCTAGCGACCCGCCCCGGCTTCACACGGGTGCAAAGTAAGTAAAGGATAAAAAAAATGGTTATTTTGGGCTATCTCTAAGATATAAACATGATTATATACCATCACGGACTTTTTGTAGGCTTTGTTAAGATGTACAATACTGTAGTATATTATTTTGATCTATCTCGTAGGGTTCAGCCAGCAGCGTTTGCGATGTGAGCGCAAAAATATGTGTTTATTTACCACATCACATTAGAAACCTCTAAAATTATCAGTGTTTCTCTACTATATTATGCATTTATTATACATATAAACCTTCCTCTTGAATCATTCTATCTAGTAAGAAAAATCACATCAAAATCCGTTGCGTAGTTTTAAAGATCTAAGCATACATAGGGACAGACAGACAGCGGGAAGCGACTTTGTTTTATACGAAACTAAAATAAACACAGAAGAAACAAACAAAGAAACACATTCAATAGCACCAACAAAGAGTATTATGATTAGTTTGCTATTAGTCAGAGCTACAATGAAATTATTGCTTCATCATCATTATTATTCATTCATCATTAGTAGCCAATAGACGTTCACAGCTGAACAAAAGCCTCCCCCTTAAAAGGGAGGAGTTGCCATAATCCCCACGCTTGGCAGGCGGCTTGGGGATCGCAGTACAGGTGGAAGATAAATCCAAAAGAAAGACGCTGCTGCCCGTCTTCTTGTTCTCGCTTAGTCGCATCTTACGACACCCGACGAGAGAAGATGGCGGGATGCAATTCCAACCTGGCACCTCACGGGTAAATTCAGAATATTGCGCTATACTTACATTGTTCTATTTTAAACCATATTAACGTAAAGATTTATATACGTTACTGGCCGTTAATAATACTAAATTTGATTCCAACTTATTAACAAACTAGCTGACCCACGCAGCTCCGCCCGCGCTGTGTTTACGTTAACTAAACTTTCAATAATATACATTCGCATAGAATACAAAACCTCCTTTTTTAAAGTCGGTTAAAAACTTGGACCCACTTTGTACTTGCCCTCCGAAGCACGGAGACGTTTAGTTCAAATGGCGTTAAACGGTCACCCATCTAGTTAATGACCTTACCTAACGTTGCTTAACCTGATCGATTTCCAAACATTGTTAAAAACTGTCTATGAGTGTTCCTTTACAAATATTGATTATAATTATAATGAAAAATTGTTAAAATCGGAGCAAGCATATAACCAAGTACACATTTTGACTTTAGTCCCTTCTCCCAAGGGAACCGTGCCGAATGTCGGGATAAAAAGTATCCTATGTCCTACCTCGGAGTATTAACTCAAATCATGCCAAGTTTCGTTTCAATCCATCCAGTAGTTTCGGCGTGATGCTCAGCCGAGATACAGACAGACAGACAGACAGACAGACAGACAGACAGACAAAAATAAAAAAAAATTACATTTTTGGCTTAAGTATCGGTTATATAATGCCCTCCAAACATAATTTTCAAAATATCTTCAATGTACAGAATTGGACCTGTTACAGTTTTATTATAAGTATAGATTATTAAATTTTCTATGCTTTAATGTGTGAATATTTCAGTAGGTATATACTTTTCTTTCAATAATTATAATATTACCTGTGTCATGAAGCTTGCAATGTTGAAGAGTTAAGAAGAAGAAGAAGAAGAAATTATTTATTTCAAAAACTGTACATATGGACAATGAAACACGTTGACGTTGACGTGAGTTGAACGTTTTTTAGTTCTCCTGGAATGAAACTAATTTTACGGATTATATCGCGAAAAAAATAAACCGCGATATAATGCGTAAAATTAGTTACATTTTAAATGTAAATATGTTAGTCTGACTCTTACATCGCGTATTGATTGGTATAATAAACTAAGTGTATATAATAACTACACTAACTACACTACGCCGAACAACTAAGGTCACCGACATAGCTCTCAGAATCTGCAAGTTGAAGTGGCAATGGGCAGGCCACATCGCTCGAAGAACCGATAACCGTTGGGGAAGAAAGGTTCTCGAGTGGCGACCATGAACCGGAAGACGCAGCGTAGGTAGGCCTCCCACTAGGTGGACAGACGACATTGTGCGCGTCGCAGGTAACCGGTGGATGCAATTAGCCAATTGTCGTTCATTGTGGCGTTCTAAGGGGGAGGCCTATGTTCAGCAGTGGACGTCTTCCGGCTGATGATGATATAATACAAAGAAACTAAACCTGTTCCTGTTCTACCACCACAATTCTAAACGTGACGTCACATAGGTACATATATTTTAGCTCTGTCATAATATATGTAGAGTCAGATTACAATAATACTGTTATTGTAGGTATTTGTAGGACCTCTAGTTATTTTCTACTAAATAATACGACTCGCAAAATAAAACGGAAAATAACATGACCACTACACACAGTAATGGTTAATAATAAACAGTGGAAGAGGTCAACCATGAGGAAAACAAAAACAACTTATGTCTGGTTTATGGGAAACACAATGACGCAAAAGAAATAGTTTATCAGCTTGTTATCTTTATGAACGAGCCCTAAGATTTGACCAAGCTACGAGCCCCACTGAGTTTCTTGCCGGTTCTTCTCAGTGGGGGCGCGTTGTGAACCGGTGGTAAACTCAGCCCTCTCTTAAGCGACAGCCCAAGCCGAGGCCGTGCCTCCCTGAGGTGCCCTTGAGCTCGTCGCTACTTCTGCCGTTAAAGGCTAGAGCGCTTCAAGCGCTCGCCTCCTATTGTCCGGTGAAGCAGTAATGGCCATCTGCGGCCAACAGCGTCTATCATCCACAAAAAAAAACCAAGCTACGAGGCTACGGCTACGGCTACGGTGACTCCGTAGCCTTAGCCGTAGCCTCGTAGCTTTAGTCGTAGGTGCTACAAGCAGGGTTGCCAAGTTAACTACGAAAATTAAATTGTAATAATTTTTAATCAGTAAAAATATTATATGTATTTACATTTTACATCTTTTAAACAAACTATTATTACACTAAATAAAGATACAAATATATATTTCGAAGATTTCACGGCACTGGAAGGGTTAGCTGCTTGAAATATTTTGACAGAAAAAAAATTAGATTTAATAATATTTAATCTAATTTACTCATTTTTTAATAATAATCCACACACGGTCATCTCATCTAAACTAGGTCTGTATAATGGTAACCAGATTACTGATACTAATAATTATATTATTGATTTTTTGTAATTACATACTTATATAGATAAATAACGCCCAGACGTCCTACTGGATAACAGTTATTGTACGGTGCAGGCATCGTGCATTACGTTGCGCTGTGTCATCATTTACGCCGAGATGCAGTATTGCAACGATTTCGCAGTCAGTTCACGTTTGATAGCCAATCGGTTCGCGTGTGCTCATAACCATTAACCATTTCCTACCATTTAGGGTTAAGTGCTTATAATAAACCATTTATCTGTACTTAACTCTTTCTCTTATTTACATACCATTGTAAATACTTCTGTACGGCTACCAGATCGTACAGTTATGTTGTCTTACTACAAGACAAACGGGTCAACACGGGGAACAACGAATTTTATTCCTATATAATTGAAAATACTAAGAGTAAGAAGGGTGAGTACCGCCTCTACCGTTCTCATTCTCAGTTTGTGTCCACACTTATATTTTACTAGCAATTCCCTGCGGCTACGCCCGCTATTTTCTTTTCCACCCCATTTTCCATTTCCCATTCCACACCAACGGGCCAGACGTGCCCGTTGGTCTAGTGGTCAGACACCCTGCCTGCTAACCGATGGATCGTGGGTTCGATTCCCGCCAAGTGTCTGGGTGTTGTTTATCTATTTAGGTATGTATTTACAAAAAAAAAAAGTATATAAGTATTAGTATCAGTTGTCTGGTTTCCATAGTACAGGCTCTGCCTAGTTTGGGATCGGATAACCGTGTGTGGATTGTCCCAAGATATTATTATTATTTAACCCCTTTAGGAGTGAAATTTTCAAAAACCCTTTCTTAGTGGGTGCTTACATCATAAGAAGAACCTACTGTCCAAATTTCAGCTTTCTACGTCTAGCGGTTTGGCCTGTACGTTGATGAATCAGTCAGTCAGGACAAGTAATTTTATATGTGAGTGGGCTTCATGTGGCGGGTCACCCCCTTCCCTCCAATATGGTTGAGGGGAGTGATGGCTGCTGCTCGAGTCAACTCGTGCGCGGGTGCTGCTTGGGGGGACTGGTCCGACTACTATCCCTTTGGCATTTTAGTTTGTTGTATTTTCGTCGTATTTTTTATTTTATTTGATATTTTGAACGGCAGGACACACTGTCGCTGGTGCTGATCTAATTGTAAAAAGACAAACATTGTTTTTAAAAAAAAGTGTGAAAAAATGACAAGCCCGCTGAGTTTCTTGCCGGATCTTCTCAGTTGAGGCCGCGATGTGATCCGGTGGTAGCTTTTAAAAAAAAATGACCGTTCAAAAGTGCTAGCGTTAAGGTAAAGTCACTAGTAGTTGACCATGTACCTGTAGTTGACCGCTAATGCACATAAACCGTTATAATAAGAATTCACGGCAATTTTTAAAACTCATTCGTTAATAAGTAGTCAGTGCTGCCATCTGGTCAACTAAGCGCGAAAATTGCGCATCCATATCTGTCAAATGTAGAGAATGGCTGCCAGTTGTTTGTTGAGTGACGGACCATAAAATCAATAAATACGTTTTTTGTTACAATATTCGTAGAGATTGAAAAAGTTTGAAGCTAAATACTAGGAACTTTGTCACCTTGTTGACGGTAAGTGTTTTTCGTTTCTTATTCGTTTATGGTTTATTTAAATGACAGGGTAATTAAAATTTGAAGATTAGTTGACAAAATTGAGATGTGGGGGTGGTCCACTACTGATTCCGTTTGACTGTGATTTTCTAGTAATTGACCATGGTGGTCAACTTTTGATTAAGTTCTGTATTGATTTTCTTTAGTAGTTGACTAACTTTATGGTACGAATTTATGGCTATGGTCTATTACTAAAACCAATTTTTCATCTTGTAGATGCCTGGGAAAAAGGGCGCAGTCCTAAATTATACTGAAGCTGCAATGCTTGCAGCAGTGCTCGACTATCCCTGGGATGCAGTAGTTGCTCATATAGAGGCTCCCAAGAAGACCAGTTCTACGAGAAATGTATTTGATGTTCCAGAGATACATTCCTTGATATAATTTTTGAAGTTTAATGCCCATAACACATAAACATTCAGGACCATAATCCCTTTGGCAAAAAGTTTGACGTTTACGCTTTGTGTTTGACAGTGTCCTTTTGTTTTATAACCATCTGTCGGATCTTTTAGAACCTTTTTATCTTTTACCTTTTTATCCGTTTTTATCTAAATTATAGGCTTAAAAGGCCTAATTATTATTATATTTCAAATAAAACGTTTTCTTTTCATCTTATTTTGCGTCTTATTTAACAAATAACCCAATTAAAATTGTAGCATCTGAGTGGTCACCTACTGATGCAAAATATGGTCATCTTCTAGTTTTTAGATGGTCAACTACTAAATTTCTAACACTGGAACATTTTTTTTTTTTTTTAATTTTATTCGACCATTGTACGTGGTGAAATGCTTGTTCATATGTTAAAACACTTTTCACAGGATTTCCAAAAAAAGAAACTTACTGAATTCATATGATAATTAAAGTCAAACATTTAAAAAGAATATTCTGTCTCCTTAAGTGGTCATCTACTGATGCTTTTACCTTAAGCCTATTTGAAATAAAAATTTTGAATTTTTGAATTTATGTATAGATGAGCAAATCATTAGGCGGACTTTTTGTCAGCTGGTTGTCTTAATACAAATTCAAAAACTTTTGTTTTCGTCCTCTCTTTAAAATCTTTCCCACGACAATATTTCCTTGAACTAAGTCATTACGATGGTGTAAATATTAAAAGGGTTCGTCCGAGGCTTTTTGCAAACTTTTACAAAAGTTCGACACTTCGCCGAAGCGGGTTTTAAGATATCAAAGTTGAAAACTCAATACATGCCTGATTAGATGGCCTTGTGGAGGAGAATTTCCGTCGTATTCGAAGGACGACTTTGGTGAAATATTATTTCACTCGCAAGGTAGGTGGGAATATACGGTCGCGATCACGAACGCTTCATCAATTATGAAGATAATCGCTTAAACGAGCTGGTCCAAAACTACGTGCGGGCTTAAGCCCGCACGTAGTATCGTAACGTGCACTTAAGTGCACGTTACGATTTTGATTGAAAACAGGAAGAACGTCCGTGACCACGATAGTACGTATACAATTCCTCAAGAACTCGACTTAAAAACTTCCTAAAATGTTGACTGTAATTTTATGATCCAACAAGGCTACAACTTGAAGGTATTACCTATTACCGTATGAAAAACCGATGTAGGAAAATTATTCGAACCCGTGTTTTCCCATTAGAACTCCCTAGAGGTTCCCCGGATACTCACTAATTTGCATTAAAATTTGCCCTGAAACAAACTGTAAACCATAGACTCATCAACTTCTGACCAATAAAACTTGAAATGACGTCATAGCAGTACCCTTTTCGATAAAAATTCGCATCTATTAAAGAGAAAATATACTTCACTATGTACGTCTTATTCAGTATTAACACCTGTCAGTCACAAATGATCTTCAAAGGCCCTGCAGCGTTTCCCGTCAGCCTGACTTCACATCCGTAGCCATGACACTTAACTCATCAATATTGCATGGCCACTTAGCTTGAATGGTGACAATTTACAACACATTAAGACGTAGTTATAATTGATTGTATGTAGGTAATGTAAAAAGCTTATGCGTCGTCATCCATGTACCTGCATATTTGTATTAGTAACGCATCTATAACCCACCACCCTTTTTTCGCAATAAAAACCATCAAAAGGTCCCCGGGAGCTGTGGGGCTCGACCAGGGTATGTGGGATTCTTACCTACTAAAACCCACGAGGCTATCGCATCGGCACATGAGAGGGGACACCAGGGCTCTCCGGTGGGATCTACACTAGGAGCCCCTCAGCGTCTTGCCTTTGAGCCCACCGCCGGTAGGCGCACTGTAGCCCCCTGGGAACCAGTCACCGTGCTCACAGGGATGGGGGTAGCAACCCCGCCGCCGTCCATCCTCCTTGGAGTTACCACCGTACTCATTCCCCACCCCGAACGTCCAGCGTCCACCACACACCTTTACCCACTTTTAGTGACCGCATGGCTTTGAGATCTCGTAACTCTGCTATTCGCTCTATCTCTATATATCAGTTGACGTCACATAACATGCTCAACCATCTGTTCGATATCTGGATCATCTGTTCCGGTTGGTCCAAAAGCGCCCTGGGAAGCAGCCAGATTGGGGTAGTACCACCACCTTTCAGATCAGAGCCAAATAACAATAACAATGCCCTCCTCACCGATACGACCATAACGGCCAACAAATACTCGTTTGGTGTGTGGCCAGATGGTGCCACATGTGGTACAGCGACGCGATGAGAAGCGTGTAGTACCACATACAACGCGATAGATGGCGCCACCTTTGAATCCTGAATCTCGCAAGCGAAATTTTTCAGATGATGAGAATATATACAACATCCCGACAACAACTGTCGGGGGCTTCGGCCCTGGCCGAGCATCACACCTCGCTCGATCGGAGGATCCTCCCTTTAGCACCACCGTCACATTCCCTAAAGGTGCATTTGCCTCAAATGTAGTTCGAAATAGGTATAATAGGGCAGGTAACGGATGAAGCACTCCTCGTTATCTCCCCGGGTGAGGGCGACCGATACGACATTATACCAGAACACTTAATTGACAACAGACATACAGAATTTCCAAGATCTGAAGAGTTTAAGATTGGTCTTCGTTTAAACCTTTAAAGTTATACATACATTTTCCGTAATTTATAAGTCATAAGCTGAAACATATTTTCTCGACTTATTAGATATCCCGTCCCGACCGTATCAACGCTAAAAGCGTTGATACGGGCGTTAATTTTTTAAAGGAACTCTTTATTTACCACCAAACGCAAACCGACGCAAAAAGGAGGTGTTATAAGTTTGATGCCTATGCCTATCAGCATTTCTGTTTGACATGAGGACATTAGGCATGTGGCTCCTAATTGAATACATGGATTGTAATTATTCATTATTCTTCTTTTCGTGTCAATATGAATACTATGAGGTTATTCATAACTATAGTGGAAAGATTGGTCATCAGCAAGGTCTTTTTGTCCAGGGACCAGAGGGCGCCCGGCAAAAATATATTGTTTTGGCATTAATGAGGCTCTTTACGTGCACGCACGCTATTTTCGATAAAAATACATATAAGGTCCGTAAGTAACCAAAGTAAAAAGTAGGAAGCCATCTTGACGTCAGAATGGCTTCCCACTTTATTTATTAGATAACTTTGTTATTATTGAGGTACAAAATATTTAAACATACGTACTAAACAGTACATAATTGGTACTAAATCTTGGTAAAGTTCGTGAATCCGTGCCGTGGTCCAGTCATCCTGACGGTCACAAAACCGTCATATTGTTACGACCGCGTCATACAGTGTAAATTAAATTAAGTTAATTTGTCACTGTATTTTACCATTTAATGCTTTCTTTCGGCCATCACTTTCTATTTCCAGTACGGAATTAAAATATATATGTGTATAGGTATAATACTAGATTAGAGCCTACATAACATTTATATATATATATATATATATATTAAAAAAAAAAAATTGAAGTGCACAATCAACTGCCCATTATGTTTCTCTCTCTCATTTTCTAGTTGGGTTGCCTGGAAGAGATTGTTTTTTAGCGATAAGGCCGCCTTTGTACATTGATATCTACAACGTATTGTTCAATGTACATGTAACTTTTGGTGTACAATAAAGTGTATTTATTATTATTATTATTATACAGAGACAAATCTCAATCTTCATAAATATGACTTGTTTAAAACACTCACTAATGAGGTTATTAAGATATTAGGTGACTGCACTTTTAGTAATGGCGTTCAAATACATATGTTACATTTGGTGCTTGTTATTTTGGAGCGCTCAGCATAATTAATGACACCAAAAAGTCACAAACACGTCCTTAGGAAGGGTTACGTGAAAATACCCAACAGATTCAGCGTATATTGTCACAGATTAATTGGGCGCATTTAATCACAGAGGCTTATCTGTCGGCTTTTATCCGTTGCAGTGTTTGTGATAATTCCACCTGTCATCCGTTAAACAGTCGTATCGCGCTGAAAGCGCTATCCGCCGTGATAAAGCGGTGCCATTGAGTGCCACCCCTGAAAAATTGCAAGCCCCGACATGTCTCCGTAACGATCGACGTTTGTAGCTAAATATTTGCCGGACAACCCTATCAGTTACATGTGTTTATGTACAACATGAGGAATTATTGAACAAGGAGCAACAGTAAAAGAAAACACGCACAATACCTTTTAAAACATTTTGTATGCATTTGTATCTATCATAATTAATATGAATTCTTTAAAAGTAATTACTTGTAGGGTGTCTGGGTAAGAATAGCACCCTCCCATGTCCTCCCGTTGGGTGTCTGTAAGAGGCGACTAAGGGAAAACAAGAAGACGGGCAGCAGTGTCTTTCTATTGAGTTAACTACCGCGATCCCCAAGACGCCTGCTAAGCGTGGGGATTATGGCAACCCCTCCCTTTAAAGGGGGAGGCCTTTGTTCAGCAGTGGACGTCTTTCGCCTGCTGATAAAATGTATTTGTGTGTAAGACTTGATATAAATATATTATTAGCTATACAGGGTGTAAAGTTAACGTACCGAACCACGTACCGAATAAAAATTTATAAGATTTCAAATAATGTCCGTTACAACATTACAGATACCATTTATATGGAAAATGACAAATAACTAACTTGTTAATTTTCGAGCATGTAATTAATATATGCGGATACTATTTATTTTTCAAATTACATTGCTAATTTTCTAAAATAATAATAGTTAATTGCCTATGTACTGTGTTTGTGCATAAAGAATAAATAAATAAATAAAATTTCCACAAATAATTAATTTATTGTTTTTTTATTAAAATTAGGCTTTATTATTATACCAATAATGACGTTATACTAATTTTATTTAAAAAAAGTGTTTTTTTTTAGGAAATTCATGAAAAAGCCGATGAAAAATTTTAACACTAGAATGTTCAGAATCATGTACTGGATCCCTGGTATCAGTTTTCGGTACGATGTCCCTTACAAACAGTCATGTTCTGGCACACAAAATGTAGAAGATGCTTGAAGATTCCTTGTTTTTTCTTTATTTAAAAGTAATTTGGTGACAAGCTCATACTGAGCCGCAGGCATCTTTTGACGGGAATGTTCTGGAATCGCTTAGCGAACAACTTTTTTAAATCTCTATTTTTTCTTTTTTAACCGGCTTCAAAAAGAAGGTTCTCTATTCGACGCGTATGTATGTAATATTGATAAAAATGCGTAATATTAATATATGTTAGTCTATGTGTTCTTCTAAACAAATTTACCAAATTTTATGAGTGTATGTATGTATGTATGTGGGGCGTGATAAGTAAAATGTCTTGAAAAATTGAATATTTCTTTATTCTTTTACAGCCAAAATTACAGCATAGTATTCCTGTTAAACGTCTTAGATCATTGACAACCACCGACATCGATCCGCGAGTTACCATACTAATATAAAAAGTATTGATAGCAGGGAAAACTAAATAAATTCTAACAATAACCTCATTATAAATAACCTCATTATACCACACGGTCATCCTGCTTCTTCATCTGACCCAGATGAATCAGAATCATAGCTCGTCCATGGCTTCATAAGATCGGCAGAGCTAGTAGTGTTAACCGGACCATCTCCCTGACCAACATTCTTTACTGCGTATCTGTCATTCCTCTTCTTCTGAACAACTTCATAAGGTCCCAAAATTTTTGGATATAACTTACTGCCTTGGGTAAATTGCGTCCTTTTAATAGCTACTAGATTACCAACATTATATTGATTAGCTTTCTTTCGTTTTTTATTATAAATTTTCCTATTCTCGTTCTGAATCTTTTGGACAGACTCTTCGGCTTTTGCTCTTAGTTCTGATCTACTTTCATTGTAATGTGCTATATTTTCTAGGTAATAACTGTGATATTTCTCTTCAGTTGGCGAGGTCTTTTTGCTCATAAAGTGAGTTGCGTGCATCTGGTTGTCTCCAGGATCTCTCTGAAGTAGTACAGCTCCAAATCCTCTTGCGCTTGCATCCGTGTGTAGCTTTGTCTCATAGTTGGAATTGTAGATGCGGAGTACCGGTGAACTACACAAAACCTTCTTCAACGTTATAAAGGCTTCTTCACATCTTTCGTCAAAACAAAACTCATTATTCTTTTTGAGCAAATCCGTAAGTGGCCTGGCGGTAAATGCTGAATCTGATTTACTAGGTTGGGTAATCTTCTGTTGCGTCCATTCTTCTGTGTATGTGTATGTATGTGTATGTAATATAGCTAACTAAATTATTTCTTATCGCTTTAATTATCTGTTAATTTAAACATTCTAGCGAGTGAAGCAGCGATACATAAATCACCATGATTTTTCTCGCTGTTAATTTTTGTACCAACTTTTTGTAACCATTTCTTTTATTATGAATAAATGACTAAAAAAAAAAAAAATGTGCTGGTCAACAATATTCTTTTCCAAGGATGACAGTCGACGTGGACTTTGGTAAATTGGATTTTCATCGGTAAGTATGATTTTTAGTTCAACGTTACTTTTCTTTTTAGCTTCAGTAGGTTTGTTATCTTTAATCATCTTCTTTATATTTTTAGAAAACATTGTCTCTTCTATATCAAGATCGTCGTGTGGATTCTTTTCTTCTGTAAGCAACGTGAGGTGTGTAAGTTTTTCAACGGTTATGCCATCTGATGTAAAGTTGATATTAAGGTCATGTAAGATTGGATTGCCTAGAATTAAGTTGACAGGTATGGCTTCATCTTTCACAACATGGAAAACGGTATCGATAAAAAAAGTCATCAATTTGCAATTTGGCAGCAAAACTTCCTTTTGTATTTATCTCCTTTTCTCCAATACCAGTCAGACATATTTTAGGATGGTTCTCGTATTTGGGTTTTTCTTTTTCAAATTCTCTTAATTTACTACTCTTTATCAGGTTTACATCACTTCCGGTATCTATCAATGCCATTATATCAACTCCATTAATCTTAATCTTCTTATAGGGAATCTTCCTTTCTTTTTTTTGAGTGTGGATGATTAGAGATTTCTTAAAGTGGGTTGGACATTCTGTTCCCTTGTTTCCATATTCGTTACAACGAAAACATTTAATGCCTTTTGTGCAAGCTGGTGCCATATGATCAGTGTCACCACAATTGTAGCATCTCTTCCTTACAAGTTTACGCCCAGTACTAAATGAGTTTGAAGTCGTAGGATTGTTTTCACGAATACAAGACTTGCTGTCAATTCTTTTTCTTAACTGGCTGTACGATTCTAGCTTGGCACGAAACTCTTTTATATCCCTGGCACCATACAATATAGCTTTATTCGTTTCAGAGTCACGAATGCCGTCAATCACATACTCCATGAGAGCTTCATCTTCTACAGAGGCATGTAAGGCCAATTCCTTCATATGCAAAAAGTATTGTTGAAATGTTTCGTCATTTTTCATTTTACGTGAGGCTAACTGCTTGTGCACTATGGCGCTATTTAGTTTTGGCCCAAATTCTTCTTTAAGGTTTTTCTTTAGAGTTTCCCAATCTGTTACACTGCCCAGCAATCGTAAAAAAAGCTTAGCGGTTCCACCAAGTAATCGTTTTCCGTAAATAACTTTTTCAATCTTTGACCACTCCATAATACTGGCGGTATCCTCAAACTCTTGAATCCAGGTGGAAATAGGATATGTGTCATCGCCGGTAAAAGTAATCATGGATTTTTCTAAATCACTAAATGATATCTTCGGCCCAGATCTAGGCATCTCTTCGTCTTCTTTATCTTTTTTAGGAGGCATCTTTCGTCTTTATTACGCTTGTACTCAATATTTCTTCTTAAAAAGTCTTCTTAATTAGTTAAAATATTGATTACGGCTGCTTCAAATCTTCATATCAATAAATAAATCTTAAAGAAATTCATCGAAGTCGTATTTCAATACAAAATTATCACACGTCACTTTCAACGGCCCGAAGCATTCGGTTTTTGTTTCGAATCTTTGGTGATATTTTCGAATGCAATCTTCGTTGTAATTCACTTCCAAAACAATGTAATCACATCCCGGACGAGCCCCCAAAAGTTGTGGGGCGTGATAAGTAAAATGTCTTGAAAGTATTGAATATTTCTTTATTATTTTACAGCCAAAATTACAGCATAGTATTCCTGTTAAACGTGTTAGATGATTGACAACCACCGACATCGATCCGCGAGTTACCATACTAATATAAAAAGTATTGATAGCAGGGAAAACTAAATAAATTCTAACAATAACCTCATTATAAATAACCTCATTATACCACATGTATGTATGTATGTAGGTATGTATGTAGGTTTGTCCACGGATTTCTCAGAAACTACAAGTCCGATTTTGAAATAGTTAGAGTATTTTTCAACTTAGGGTAGAGTACAAGTTTCATCAAAATCGGTCCAGTAGTTTAAGAGATATAAACTTTTTATGTTTTCAGTAAGTCACTGTAACGTAGACGTTCGAGTTGCGTGATAGTGCTGATACCTATTTTGGTAAAATAAGTCACTAAAAAGTGTTAAAGAAACTATTTAAAAAAACCGACTTGAAAGTAAATTATCTAAAAAGCATAAAATAACGAAAATATATTGAAGTCGGTGTCAGCTGGTGCTAGTGTTAGTTAACATGATGTGCTAGCACCGACTTCAATATATTTTCGTTATTTTATGCTTTTTAGATAATTTACTTTGAAGTCGGTTTTTTTTTTTTACATAGTTTATTTCTCTTTATATTCTTTTTGCTTTCCTTCTTTTTATACTGTTCTTGGCGTCAATTTTTTTTTACTTATTACTTACCATTTCTTGGTTGAAAAACGAACTCACAACCATTTGTATAGCAGCTAGGGTATCTGAACCGTAGTGAAAAAAAGTCAAATCTATGGTCTGACTACTACAACAACCAGCCTATCCACTATTAGAGCACTCCATCTTAAAATTCATGCACTCCAAAGATCAAATTTCTCTCCTGTTTACCAACAAATATTCGGTGAATCCGGCAAATTGATTCCGATTCCGGCCGGTTCCTAAGGGAGCACTAATGCTGTGCGGATAGACAAACCGACCGCCCATGTTTCCACAATTTATCCGCAGATTTGGTACACAAATGTTTTATTAAACCATTTTTATAGATTCATACATACTCTTTGGAGTCGCTGGACGTTTAGAGTTCAAGGTCCGAATTCAAGATATCCATCGAGTATGGTGGCGACTCCAAGGAGGACGGCGGCAGGGATGCGATCATGTGACCCCTGTCCCCGTGAGTACCGTGGCAGGTTCTCGGGGGGCAATGTTACGCCGCCCGGCGTCGGGCTTAAAGGCACTGAGGAGTGAGGGGAGAGTCCAGGACCCATGTGTCGGTGCGACAGCCGCGGGTGATGGGTAAGAATCCCAGATACCCCACGGCCCCGGGGACCTTTTAAAGGTTTACCTCGCGAGAACATTTATTATGCCTTGTGCCGATATTTTATCGACGATTTCCATTACCGATATTGTATCGGATAATGTGTAAAAGCCATACGCTGTAGGTCTTTGATTGTTAATCGTAGCACTGTCGTAGCACCGTCGTAGCACTGTCGTAGTGCCATCGTAGCACTCTTACGTTAGTTAATGTGTGTAAACAATAAAAAAAATATCGGTCAAGTGCGAAGGTTCCATACTATCTTTGGACGTATTAAAGTTGTTTAACTATTCGTCTTACGTCTTACGTCTAAAAACCAAACCGCAGAATTAAATTTGTTAGTCGAGGTTTTGTTAGGATTACTAGAAAACTGTACTACTTAGAAAGATAATTTTATTTTTCCTGTAAAATATAAATAGACATGTATTATAGGTTTCCTGAAATATGTAGGTGCGACAGACATATAAGGGAGGTGGTTCTGCATTATCGCCATATTTACGGAGGTTGATATTTACTTTTTTAAGAACATAAATCAATCATTAAATGATAGACATTTAATTAATTATGAATTTTTTTTATGTTTGTGTACCTTAAATACTAACCCATACATTACATAGATTAGGGGTAGTACACTAGTACGGGTTTTGATAGTTGAGATCGAGATGAGCCAAACTGTCAATCTTGTCCTGTGTTCATATATTTACTGTTGCGATCTTGTAAAGAAAAACGGGTATATGATATCAACCTACCTATAAAATTACCGACCACCTTCTTCTACCTACTTACTCATGGTCTAAATAAAATATGACATATACACATAAAAAATACATGAATATCGATACAAGTTGCAGGAACTTGCATCGAAAATTCAATTGTTTCTCGCCGCATCGCATCGCATCGCAGTTATGTGTGGGAGCCCTAAGTCAATAGAACATGATCGGAAAGTAAAATCCGTCATTCTTTGAACAGTAACTTTTCGAAGAACAATGTCGTATAATACTATGTGACGGTATACATATACTCCAAAGTAAAACGTAACATGTGATTTATCTAGAAACCTGTGTAATAGGCATGATGACTAATTTTTAAAAAATATTCTGTAATGTACTTACGGGTCTACTATTGCCGAAAATAATCATATTTTTGTATTAAATTTACAATTAATAGCAATATTTTCAATTTTTTAAATAGAGTTTGAATTTCGTTCCAAAACGATGGCCGGTGCATGGCGCCATTTTGTGACGTCACTACGGCGGTGTAAATAAACATCTGTCTAGGTATAAAAGTGAATCATTGTATGAAAGAAAAAGTTGAGATGACAGTTTGACAGTTGTTTATTTACACAGGATTGACGTCATTCACTCTGATCAGCGTTTATTACAAAATGGCGATTAGCTGTATTTGAGTAATTTATTTGCTTAAATATCACGAAAATCTCTCTATTATTATGAAAATGGGATGCATTTTTGAAATCAGTGCAATGTGTTCTAGTATTTAAAACCACAGATTTATTGGTATTGAGTTGCAGTCATCATGCCTATTAGAGGTTGTTATTCTTTTTCCGTTATTTATCAAACCCTATTTTCAACTTGTTTGCCAATTTTTATAACAACAGGTTTAGAATAAAAAAGGTTATGACAAACAAAACTAACATAAACTATTTTTAAAAAAATAAAAACCGACTTCAAAGTAAATTATCTAATAAACTATTTTATAAAAAATAATAACCGACTTCAAAGTAAATTATCTAAAAAGCATAAAATAACGAAATATTATTGAAGTTGGTGTTAGCGTACCTGCTGTGTATATTCTGCACCAACTTCAATAATATTTCGTTATTTTATGCTTTTTAGATAATTTACTTTGAAGTCGGTTATTATTTTTTATAAAATAGTTTATTTAACACTTTTTAGTGACTTATTTTACCAAGATAGGTATCAGCACTATCACGCAACTCGAACGTCTACATTACAGTAACTTACTGAAAACATAAAAAGTTTATATCTCTTAAACTACTGGACCGATTTTGATGAAATTTGTACTCTACCCTAAGTTGAAAGATACTCTAACTATTGCAAAAAGAATTTTTGAAATCGGACTTGTAGTTTCTGAGAAATCCGCGGACAAACCTACATACATACATACATACATACATACACTCGTGAAATTTGGTAAATTCGTTTAGAAGCCCATATAGACTAACATATATGAATATTACGCATTTTTATTAATATTACATACATACGCGTCGAATACAGAACCTCCTTTTTTGAAGTCGGTTAATAAATATTTGAAATGGCTGCCCTGTAAAGTTTAACATTTGTTAGATCCGTCACTATTCTACGACTATGACGAAAAAATATATAATAATAATAATACAAAATAATTGTCACGTAAATTATTGAATTGAGAACCTCCTTCTTTATTGAAGTCAGTTAAAAATTCTTTCAACGACATTGGTTACGTAGCATTGGAGTTCGTTGAAACTAACTAAAAAACGACTTCAAAGAAATTATCTAAAAAGTATAAAATAACGAAAATATATTGAAGTCGGTGCTAGCGCATCATGACCTAAGACTAGCACGAGCTGACACCGACTTCAATATATTTTCGTTATTTTATACTTTTAGATAATTTTTTTTTTATTTAGTTTATTTAACACTTTTTAGTACCTTTAATTTTAACAAAATAGGTATCAGCACTATCACGCAACTCGAACGTCTACGTTGCAGTAACTTACTGAAAACATAAAAAGTTTATATCTCTTAAACTACTGGACCGATTTTGATGAAACTTGTACTCTACCCTAAGTTGAAAAATACTCTAACTATTGCAAAAAGAATTTTCGAAATCGGACTTGTAGTTTCTGAGAAATCCGCGGACAAACCTACATACATACACGTACATACATACACTCATACAATTTAGTAAATTTGTTTAGAAGCCCACATAGACTAACATATATTAATATTATGCATTTTTATCAAAATTACATACATACGCGTCGAATAGAGAACCTTCTTTTTGAAGCCGGTTAGTAAAAAGTCTTCGTATGAAACCGGTTACTTAGAAAGAAAAAAAATCCTTGTACGAAACTGGTTAGGTACGTAGAACTGGTTACGTACGCGGCCGAAGCGGTATTATTTGCGTGTATTCATTTCATTTGTTGAATATTGAAAGAAGTGTTCTATTCGTCACAGATTTAGGTAGAATTTTATAAAGTATGTTAAGTCTGAATGTTTAACATAAACAAAGCGTTGTGTACCTACTCGATCGGCGTTCCCGCTCGCCCGCAACTTTTATTAGTATTGGAAAAGTTTTATCGAGCGATTTTTTGTTGCTCAACTTTTATTCGATAAAAAGTTCAATGTTTACCGAGTTATTTATCGTTTTTTAACGAAGGCGCCTCTATCTCCGGCGAAATTGGGTATGAAAGTGATCGAAAGTATTGAGTTTGGGCGAAGTTTCGCGCTTCCCCACCGCGTTAGGTAACTATACAAGCCTCGGTTATAAAGAAAACGTTTAATGGATGGGATCATTTCATTTTTAGGGTTCCATACCTAAGAGCTCCCACACATAACTGCGAATTCGCATCGCATCGCAAATATCTGCGAGAAACAAATGAATATCCATACAAATTCCTGCGATGCGGCGCCGCATCGCATCGCATCGCAGTTATGTGTGGGAGCCCTAAAAGGTAAAAAAGGAACCCTTATGGTGAGACGTCGTCTGTCTGTCACACCTATATATTTTAGGAACCACTGACGCTATCGATTTGAAACTTGAAATAGTTTTAGATCTTTCTTACCCAACCTCATCGCAAATGAAAAAAATATATACCTACCTACTTACTTACTACTAGTTGATTTGTTTTAATCGTCTTTTTTTTAGAGTTAAGTTAGTTTAACTGCACAAATTAAACTAGGTACATATGTAGGATGACCTTACTATTCTTCTTTTCCTTTTTTTTACATGTGGTTTTTAAGTATATGGTTTTTCCCCTCAAAGATTTTGTTCGCTTACCTATCAATTTTGTAACATATTTGTTTATTTTCATAATATTTTTTTCCTTTTGTTTTACCAATATTATTTATTTTAAGAGTAAGTACGTATGTAATTTGTAAGCTCAGCGTGCGTGAGGTCACTCGGGGCTGCCACTGAAAACCAGCGCTGTATTGTGGTTATGCCTCAATGCAACATAACGCTGAGTGGTAGCCCGGTTTCACACGGACAACATACATCAATTTGTTATTTAAGTTATTGTTCTGCTACAGTGTTATTTGTGTGAAATAAAAACATATTCTATTCTATTCTATATCATATGATAGGGCTTCATTTGTTCATCTCAAAACAGATTTTTACTTTGTTTTATTTCACGTGGCTGATAATCAAAAATGCCAAAAAAATACATATTTTGGATTTAAATATGGGTAAGTAACATGTCTATCTATATTTTACAGGAAAAATAAAATGATCTTTGGAAATAGTACAGTTTTTTAGTAATCCTAACAAAAGTTCGACAAACCAATTTCATTTTGCGGTTTGTTTTTTTTTGCTATCTGAGGTATTACATGAATTTTAAAATTACTTTAATACATTCAAAGATGCAATGGGCAGGCCACATCGCTCAGCGAACCGATAACCGTTGGGGTAGAAATGTTCTCGAGTGGCGACCACGAACCGGAAGTCGCAGCGTACCTACGCTGCGACTTCCGGTTCGTGGTCGCCACTCGAGAACCTACCTACCTGCCTACCTAGGCCTCCCACTAGGTGGACAGACGACATTGTGCGCGTCGCAGGTAACCGGTGGATGCAAATAGCCAATTGTTGTTCATTGTGGCGTTCGAAGGGGGAGTCCTATGTTCAGCAGTGGACGTCTTCCGGCTGGTGATGATGATGATGATTCAAAGATGGTATGAAACCCTTGGTGCGCCAGACCGACTCGCACTTGACCGGTATTTTTTTTTATTAGTTTGCGGGTTACTCTTTATTATAAAAAGTTCAACGCGAAAAGAAACACTGTAATTCTGTACATAGGTGCATGAATACAATCATCACCATCATAAGCAACCGAGACACGTCCACTGCTGAACAAAGGCTTAGAAGGGAGGGGTCGACATAAGCCCCACGCTTGGCGGGCGACATCGGGATCCCAGTATAGGTGGTAGGTAATCTAATAGGAAGGCGCTGGTGCCCGTCTTCTTGTTTTCCCTTAGTCGCCTCGTATTAGAAGAAGAAGAAAACATTTATAAAAAAACACATGAGTAAGATAAAATAACAATTGAAACGGTGCAACTTGCTACGAAAAGGATCCAACTCAGCATAATGCGGCTTGGTAACAAGCCGCGCTGGTCTTCCGTTGGAACCCAGTCAGTAACCCCATGGACACTCCGCCATGCACGCACAACACAGATATTTAAGAATTTTATAATATAAAATAAACTATTGAAATCAAACTACTTTTACGGATTTTATCGCGGTTTATTTTTTGATTTTACTATCCCGATGTTTCCGCGATAAAATCCGTAAAAGTAGTTTGATTTCAATTTGTAATATTCGCGTAAGTAAAAGACAACATTAAAATAAACTATTTAACAATTTTAATCACAATAACACCGTAATTATATTTAATGTTATGCACATGGTATTTAATGTTAGATACTATAATATTATGCACGCCAAATGCTGCATCCTATGTAGCACTATACATATAATTACAAAAAAAAGACAGTTTAACAAGACGGACGGACACCGAACGGAAGGAGACCCCACCCTACCCCATTCAAAAAAGCAAATAATTGAAGTTACCGAATCAATGTGATTGTAGTCCGAACTGAATGGATCCATTTGAAATGCATGCGCTCGCATTATTTGTAAACCATAGACATAACTTGTTGCCGATCCGCCCCATAACAATGCAATCAGAGCTGTGTTTTATGCATTTTCATGCGAGGGAATTTCTATGGCGAGCCATAGTAATCTGCTCTCATTTATTATTTTGAACTTATAAATTATAATAATTCATCATGTCCACACTGTATATTATTTAAGTGGATTTGGGAGTTTGACTCACTTTTTAAATCAGCACTTTCTTGATATATATTAAAACGTGATACTCTTTAGATTTGTAATATAATTAAAATCGAGAGCGCACTCACACCGTGGTCAATGGAAGATGGCAAGAGAGAGAGAGGGCATAAGAAAGAGACAAAACACTTAAGTATTGCAATACTTATCACACGCTAAGTACAATGTATTTAATGGAGATAGTCTCCGTGGCGCAGTGGGAAACTACTTGCTTTGCAAACTGGAGGTCGCGGGTTCGAATCCCGCAGGGAATAACAACTTTGTGTAGTTACAGGCTAAGATAATGCGGGCCGATCACCTGATTGTCTGTAAAATAAGATGATGCATTCGTCGCATGGGCATGTAAAAAGTCGGTTCTTCACCTGATCTCTCCCCGGTCGTGTCGGTCTTCCGTCCCATCGGATTGTGAGAGGTATAAAGGAAGAGAAAGTGCACTTGTGTCTACGCAAGCGCTTACTTGTGCACTATAATATCTCCCGCGTAGATGGCTGATCTCGCGAAAGATTGGCCGCTGTGGTCGTATCGGCCAGGAGGACATTATTTAGGTATTTAATTGCTTACACTCAGAGCTATTCAAATGACCTGCTAGATTTTGTTAGTTGATGACAAAATGGATCAAACTCTAATTTATTTTCGGACGTGATATTCGTTTTTGATAGTTACCGCTAAACATAATAATAACACCAGCCCTTGTTTATGTCCCACTGCTGGGCACGGGCCTCCCTTCAAGATGAAGGGGCTTAGGCCATAGTCCACCACGCTGGCCAAGTGCGGGTTGGTGGACTTCACACGTCATTCGAAAGCTAGTTAGGCTTTCTCAGACATGCAGGTTTCCTCACGATGTTTTCCTTCACCGAAAGCTAGTAACAATCGCACAAAGACGATTCGCACATGATTAATTAAGAAAAGAAAAGAAATCAGAGAGCCGGGGATCGAACCTGCGCACCTCGTTTCCAAGGCAAGCGCTCGCCCACTGAGCACAGTTACAGCTATATGCTAAACATGCTGGCTTGAAATTATTGAAAAAAAAGTATGATCGTTATTTTGTAACTCAAACCCGTGAAACTAACTAAGTAGACCTCTACATGTACCCTATATGTACAAATTTCTTGCTTACAGGCTTTTATCTAGATCACAAGTAACAGATTTAACGTCGTCTATTCCGCATTATATTTACCGATGCGTGAACACAGATTGCTTCCTCTGTCAATAAACATAGTTATTTCGCGGGAGCTTTATTGCGGAAATTCGTTGTAATATATTCTAAAATGTAACCACACGGAACCCAGTTAGCTGGCTTGGTGACATGAATACCGTAAACAAAGGTTATTAGATTTACGTGCATGGGCGTGCCCACGAAGGGGCTAGGTGGGGCACTTGCTCCGCGCTCTACCCTGACTTTAAGTTAAAAGAAAATATATTCGGAAAAATTAAAAACCATTTTCAAAGAAAATTGTCTTAAAAGCATTTTCTAACGAAAATATATTACTAACTATACAGGGTGTTACTAAATACCCCGTGAAAAATATACCCCAAAAAAATAATAAAATATTATTATTTTCACTGATGTACAAACCCTATTTCAGTAAAATTAAAGAGTAATACGCAGAATGTAACCTACATTTCTACCTAATTCGCGGAACGACAAAAAATTTAAAAGAACTAACCTAACGAAACAACCTAAAACCTGGTGGAAATGTCCAAATATTGGAATTGAAACCTATTTTTTTTCCAACATGACATTTTTTTAAGCCAGTACTTGAGTATAATGACATCCTTGTATTGAGGTAGCCTTTCTGTTAAATAATCTGGTTCCCTGACAGGACAGCTTACTAGGGTTGACAAATTTTTTTTGCTTTGATAATTAATTATATTTTTTACGGGGTATTTTGTAACACGTTGTATATAGTTAGTATATATAGTAAGTTGCTGCTAAGGAATAGCGTTACGGTGTGATAACTATAATCAGCACCGATATATTTAATGGCTTTTAGATTATTTTCTTTGAAGGCGGTTTTTATTTTTTCTGAAAATATTTTATTTGACACTTTCTAGTGAATGAATTTTATAATAATAAGATATCAGGAGTACGTAGGCTGCATTAAATCAGATAATATACAAAGATGTATATTATAAAAATATACTTCTCTGGCTACCATTTTTCGGAATATCGTCGTGAAATCCAAAAAAATTACAAGCTAAATGCGATTTACTATTAAAAATACCGGATAAGTGCTAGTCAGGCGCGCCCACCGAAAAATTCGTACAAATTTGTAGATAGATACTGTTAGTGTGATTGTAAAACTCTATTTTTAAGAGCTTTAAGCTAGAGTAACTTGCTGGAAATATTAACAGTACATATCTTAAAAACTACTGAGCCCATTTTGATGAAACTCTTCCCTAAGTTGAAAGATACTAAAACTATTGCAATATATATCGATGGCAATAAGAATTACCACAATCGGATTTATAGTTTCTGTGAAATCGCTGGACAAACATACATACACTCATGAGATTTGGAACAAGTACCAGGGAAAAAACTGAAAACCGTAAAAAATCTTTTCGTCTTTACTTAAAAGTCAAATTGAATTTCGGGAATAGCTAGAAAAAAACTGCGAGGCTCGATCCCTGAACTATGTACATATTTATAACTAGCTGACCCACGCAGCTCCGCATGCGCTATTTTTACGTTAACTAAACTTTTAATAACAGACATTCGCATCGAATATATAACCTCCTTTTTTATAGTCGGTTAAAAACTGGGACCCACTTTTTACTTGTCTCCGAAGCACGGACCCGTTTAGTTCAAATGGCGTTAAACGGTCACCCATCTATTTAATGACCTTACCTGACGTTGCTTAACCCGATCGATTACAAAACCTTGATAATAACTCTCTGAGTGTTCCCTTACTAATATTTATTATAATTATGAAGAAAAATTGATAAAATCGGACCAAGCGTATAACCAAGTACCCATTTTGACTTTAATCCCCTCTCCCAAAAGAACCGTGCTAGATTACGGGATCAAAAGTATCCTATGTCCTACCTTGTAGTAAGATCTCAAATCATGCCAAGTTTCATTTGAATCCATTCAGTAGTTTTGGCGTGATGCGCAGCCGTGATACAGACAGACAGACAGACAGACAAAAATTAAAAAAATTACATTTTCGTCCTCAGTATCGGTTATAGAATGCCCTCCAAACATAATTTTCAAAATATCTTCAATGTACAGAATTGGACCTGTTACAGTTTTATTATAAGTATAGATAGATAGATATGTAACTACAAATTTGTACGAAGTCTTCGGTGGGCGAGTCCGACTAGCACTTATCTGGTATTTTTAGATTAAAATAATGTGCAGGAATTACAAATTTTAAGGAATTTATTTCAGTTTCCTCGCTTTCTGTATACTTCCTTCAACATTTTGCAATTTCTTACCATAAAGTAAGAGAAATATTACATCGTAATATCTTACATGAATAATTCATATTGCGCAATATTTAGTGATTCTAGTCCAACATTCAACTTAACTTGGACCGAATCAAAATACTTAAGGTGTCTGATTACAAAACAAAACGCAAAGGGTTCTTAACAACGACTTTGCAAGTAATAATTGATAAATTACTGAAGTTTTGTCGTAATTTACAAACTTAATTCCTTCGCGCACTTTGTTTGGGGCTGAGATACCTAATTAGAAGCGCAGAATGCGGTCGATTTCCTTTTAATTTTCGTAACAATCATAATGTTTACTCTGTTTTTATTTACAAGATCAAAATCGTAGCAATAAATGTACGAACACAGGAATCATGGCGGATCGGTGGCCAGCCAAAGGCAATATAGTTAGGGTTCATAATGTTATATTCAACCTTTTAACCCTACTGTTTGTCTTTGGCTGCTGGCCACTGGTCAGCCATCACTCCTGTGTTCATAAATTAATTGCTATGATTTTGATATTGTATAGAAAAACAGTTTTTGTGTTCAGATAATTTAGGCTTACTGCACGTCTGTTGTAACAGTATTAAAAAAATATAGAGCTTAAAATTATAACCTTGCATGAGTTGGACAGCTTAAGCCCACGCCGCGTTATCCTCCAGATAATTCAAAATTGTAAAATGTTTTAATACAGCTTTTCATGAAGTTTTAAAATTAATTTTTAGATCTTGGAGATCCTGTGGCAGTTTGATAAAGAAACGTATTTTGGTCCACAAACTATGGTATATTCGTAGATAGCAAAGCATATTAGCTTATAAATGATGCAGGAAATCTGAGTCTGAGCACTTCTGACGCTGGTCAAGCAACTTAAATTTTTTTGAGCGGGCAATATAATCGTTGTACCTCACCTCTTTGAAATTACCTCTCTATTCAATATTATGTATTTTTTTTAAATATAATTGTTACACCTTTATTCTGTTAATTAACGCAGTCATCGAGTGAGTTTTAAATAAACATTCTAGTTATTACTTGTTACTTATACCGCAGTCTCAACTCATAACTAAAATAAGACTTTTCCTCAGTACCTTCGCTCAATAAACTAAAGTACACTTATTAAACTTTTGCAGTAAATAAATGAAATACCAATAATTGTAACCAATTAAATTACACGCGATACACTTCGTGTCACGCTTGACGTCAGGGTGCCTGATGTCACGTGACATCACAGACGTCTCGCGTCACGCGTCACAAGGGACACTTGCGAGCGGCTGCGACGGGCGGGCAGATAACACCGTGACACGGATTGATGTGTGTGATTTACAACGTGTCGTTTGCCCGCTGTTACTCGTAATATCGCTAATCGCTATAAACGATTAAAGACTCTCGGCTTGGGTCTTTCAAAGTGTGTAAGGTACGGTCGGCCAAGAAAGTGGTTTACCAGTTTTGACAAAACTTCCTATGAAATCAAAATAACACTAAGGTTGAACATTTCTATCAGATGCGACAATTTAAACTAGGAACACAAGTCAGTGTTGACGATAACGATAAAGAGAGCATTAGTAACTCTATGAATAATTGCAACGGAAAATCAACCTTGTTGTTTTATGATGTGCATATGAACTTCAACCGTAGGGTGGTAAACCATATTTTTGGCTGACCGTACATACTTAAGACTTTCGCGTTCCATTATTGACGGGCCCGTTGGTCTAGTGGTTAGACATCCTGGTTGCTACCGGATGGGTCGTGGGTTCGATTCCCACCAAGTGTCTGGGTGTTTTTATCTATTTAAGTAAGTAGTAGTTTACAAAAGAAAATGTATAATATAAGTATTAGTATCAGTTGTCTGGTTTCCATAGTACAGGCTCTAGTTTGGGATCAGATGACCGTGTGTGGATTGTCCCAAAATATTATTATTATTATCAAACTTCACGTCACATGTGAAGAAAGTACGGAGGTAGAAAGAGCTGTCGCTCTGAACCAGATTGCTTGTGGCCACGGCTGGTGTAACCCGGCCGAAACGTCAAGCCAAAATTAAGGTAAATCGTGTTAATACCAGATTATAATAAACTTTGTGTAAGGTACTTTACGCGCTGCCCATCCAACTCGGATGGGCAGCGTTCGGGAAACTACGCGATATCTTCTCGTCCAAAATACCGCAGTGCCTGAAGACGAAGGTTTTTAACCAGTGTGTGTTGCCAGTGATGACATATTGTACTGAGACGTGGTCTCTAACGGCTGGCCTTTTAGAAAAGTTCAGAGTCACACAACGAGCCATGGAGAGAGCTATGCTCGGAGTTTCTTTGCGCGACAGAATCCGAAATGTGGGGATTCGCCGAAGAACCAAGGTCACCGACATAGCTCTCAGAATCTGCAAGTCGAAGTGGCAATGGGCAGGCTACATCGCTCGAAGAACCGATAACCGTTGGGGAAGAAAGGTTCTCGAGTGGCGACCACGAACCGGAAGACGCAGCGTTGGCAGGCCTCCCACTAGGTGGACAGACGACATTGTACGCGTCGCAGGTAACCGGTGGATGAAAATAGCCAATTGTCGTTCATTGTGGCGTTCTAAGGGGGAGGCCTATGTTCAGCAGTGGACGTCTTCCGGCTGATGATGATGATGATGATGAAGGTACTTTAGAACAACTCTTTAAATAGCACTGTGTACGTACTGCTATTCCCGTGGGGTGTCTGGTTAGAATTGCATCTCCCCATCTCCTTTCGTTGGGTGTCGTAAGAGGCGGCTAAGGGAAAGCAGAGAGACGGGCAGCAGCGTCTTTCTATTGGATTACCTACCACCTATACTGCGATCCCCAAGCCGCCTGCCAAGCGTGGGGAATATGGCAACCCCTCCCTTCTAAGGGGGAGGCCTTTGTTCAGCAGTGAACGTGTTTTGGCTTCTGATGACGAATATCTCGCTTGTCTAGTCATTAAATTGTTTTATAATATTGGATTAGGAACTTTAATAAGAGCGATAAGGCCGCCCTTTGTACAAATTTCTTCAATTCCTTTTCTTATGTTCATTTATGTGTGTACAATAAAGAGTATAAATAAATAATAAATAAATAATAATAATTTTAATGTGTCACAAAGGTATGTGTGGTCTAGACGTTGCTGCACATGCGGGGCTTTGTGTCAACAGAATTTCACAATGTATGCACCAATGCACTCAGCTCAGAGAGCTACGAGAATGTTATACGATATTCACTTCATCAGAAGAATTTTAATTACATTTTGCGCTCATAGCTAGTTCTAACCACTGTTCGGTAAAGGATCAGTTGGTTAAGCAACGTCAGGCAAGGTCAGTTCTTAGATGGGTGACCGGTCATAGGGCACATAAAAAGTAGATCCCGGTTTTGTGATTTAGACAGCTTGAACAACTCTGACGCCACGTTGGCCGGCCACGAACTATACGCCAAAAAACTATTTAAAAACAAATAAAAACCGACTTCAAAGTAAATTATCTAAATAGCATATATTTTCGTTATTTTATGCTTTTTAGATAATTTACTTTGAAGTCGGTTTTTATTTTTTTTAAATAGTTTATTTAACACTTTTTATTAGTGACTTATTTTACCAAAATAGGTATCAGCACTATCACGCAACTCGAACGTCTACGTTACAGTAACTTACTGAAAACATAAAAAGTTTATATCTCTTAAACTACTGGACCGATTTTGATGAAACTTGTACTCTACCCTAAGTTGAAAAATACTCTAACTATTGCAAAAAGAATTTTCAAAATCGGACTTGTAGTTTCTGAGAAATCCGTGGACAAACCTACATACATACATACATACCTACATACATACATACATACATACATACATACACTCATAAAATTTGGTAAATTTGTTTAGAAGCCCACATAGACTAACATATATTAATATTACGCATTTTTATCAATATTACATACATACGCGTCGAATAGAGAACCTTCTTTTTGAAGCCGGTTAATTTGAAGCCGGTTAAAAAATATACAAAAGAGCATGTGATCGACATCGATTCTACCTGATGATGTAGTGATGCATCCAGAAGTGGAAACACACTAGATTACACTTTTATATGTACGCCACCCGTACCAGTGGGATTTCCCGGTAAGAATAGCACCCTCCTATCTCCTCACGTTGGGTGTCCGTAAAAGACGACTGAGGGAAAACAAAAAGACGGGTAGCAGCGTGGTTCTATTGGATTACCTAAGTTTACTACTCACGGTCACGCGCGGCGACCTGCGTGCAGGATGCCAAGTCATTGCAGGATTGTGCATGGCTTTTCTTCCAGGGCATTAGTTCTCTATGATTATTTTATGATTCCACATTCAAATCAGGTAGGTAGGTGGTAGGTATCTACGAAACCATATTTATATCAATAAAAGAAAGTTTCTTTGTAATTAATTTACAAACACTTTTGATATTGCTCTTATAGGCCATATAGACGAGTTTATTCAAGGGCAAGACATCAGTGCGGAATTTAAGTGGTTATAGAGAATTAGGGCCCAGTGTGACATGCTGCAATTCGGAAGATGTACTGCATGCTGGTCGCCGTGGTGGACCGTGAATGGTGCTCTCATCGCAAGAACACAATGCAATTCGAAGGGAGTGTCCTAATAGAACGCGATCGATCCGGCATTATCGGGCCTGATCAATGCATGGATGTTCGCGGAGTACACTGATTTATGCGGCGATGCATGCAAATATCACGGATATGCGATGCACGTGTTAAGTAAACATTTATTCAATGCAGTAGCAATTTTGGAATGTAAATCCTATTTATGGATACAACTATAGTAATCGGCTGTAGTAAGTAGATTAATATTTAATCAATTTAAATAAGAATTACATGCGTTGGATGGGCATGTAAAGTCAGTATTGCACCGGCCCTCTCCCCGATCGTGTCCTTTCCGTCGGACTATGAGAGTAAAGAAAGAAAGAGTGCACCTGTGTCTACGCAAGCACTAGTGCACTATATTATCTCCCACGTATCTGGCTATCTGGCTGATCTTATGAAAGATTGGCCCCTGTGGTCGTATCGGCCAGGAGTAAAAATCTTGCCTTGATTCCATTATCCCCATTCTGCCATCGTACGACGAGACGCACGGCACGTACATGTAAGCGACTTGCTTCTTCATTTATAATAAGGACAGCTAAGGACTAGACCAGTTTGCCTGCGTCGGTTATCCCGCCCGATTATAATGTGGGTAGTCACCCAAACTAGCCTTGAAGTCTCAAGGCTAGTTTGCTTTACCATCCTCGCTTGCGCTTGCGTCGCCGCTTTCCACCAGGTGTGACTGCAGTCAAGCACTGGCTTATGTATTGAAAAAAACCGGTTAACTGCGAGTAAGATTTGCGCACTGAGGGTTCCATACCTTCTTTGGATGTATTGAAAGTTATTTTACTATATTCCTCTCACACTAAATTTCTTTGTCGGGGTTTTTTTGAGATTACTAAAAAACTGTACTACTTAGAAAGGTCATTTTATTTTTCCTGTAAAATATAGATAGACATGTATTACCTATAATTATTTCAGATTTGTCACTCCAAAAGCTTCGGAAATAAGGGTATTTTGACATTTTTGATTATATGCCAAAAACTACGTGTCACAAATCAAAATAAAAATCTGTTTTGAAATATTCAACTGAAGCTCTCTCATAAGATACCCCACTCAGTATAGTTGTATCACTTTGAAGTTTTAATGACCCATTTCGATCCATTAAGAAAAAATAAAAGGAAAATGCATATATTTTTCATTTGCGATGAAATTGGGAAACCTAAAACTAGTCCAAGTTTCAAATCGATAGCATCAGTGGTTCCTGAAATATATAGGTGTGACAGACAGACGGACGAAGTCGCACCATAAGGATGTCTTTTTTACCTTTTAAGTATGGAACCCTAAAAAGGGGGTCACAGCAGTATGACATGATCACAGAGAGTGTATAAATGAAGAACAAAGTACTCAAAATGCTACTGGTGTAATAATAAATTGCAATCAATACACAAGAAATGGCAATACATTACGGAAACTGTGTGTTATATAGCGTATCTGTATATAGGTACAGTATGTAGCAACATATATTATAAATTCCGGAGCGGAGGACTACTACGGATGTGTCACCAAAAGGCCATAACTCAGCACCCGAGCGAGCGACGTCAGTTGCAAAACCTATGTGTTCAGTGTACTCGACACTTGCGGCAAATAAATACAACTAAATTGCGACGGTATGAAACCTAATAGTTTGCGGATAGGTAAATGTTGCCAAAACAACGTGCTATGTTTTGGTAGTACAATATTTTTATTTAACCTCCAATGGGAATTAAAGTCACCTATTTACAGATAGCTGGGATCGTAGTTTCTAAACTGAATGAACAAATTCAAATGCTTTTTTTTGTTTAATTGGGAAAGATATGATTAGATTTTACTTTATATACTAAACATACAAATAGTTCACAAGTCAAGTAAGTTTCCGTTAAGTATATTAATAACTACTGGTCTTCTTCCTACATATTGAACAGAACGCAAAAGATTGTGATTACTGGGTTTAGTTCCCATAGAGTGATATCCGGAGTTCAACAGGCTCGTTATTATTATTATTATTTTTATAAATATAATTGGTGATTTTTTTGCCATAAATATTTCCTTTTCATAGAAAAGCTGTCATCGCTTTGAATGTTAAATTCTTCACTAATTATTGAAATTAAACTGTAGTCTCAGTTAATTTTCTTTTCTCAAAATGGTTCTGATAAAATGACTATTTTGTAATAGAAATGAGGTATATTTTCCTAAAAAATATCCGGTCGTATGCAATTTTCTACGAACTTGTTACACATGTAACAAGTTTTTGATGAACAATTTCCTCGCTAGTGCTGGTCTAGTCCTAAGTAGATAAATGTCTTTGGTGGCAGTCTTTGCTCTTTGTTGTTACGTTCTTGTACAAAGTTGAGCATGTTACAGATAATTATGTGTAGCGCAAGTGGCGGGTTGTTTAGTGCCCCGGACGGCGGAGGTCGCGGGGCGCATTTCCACCGACCCCTAACCTCATTATTGCGGGGAACTCGATCCCGCCGACACTCCCAACCTTCCTCCGCACTTAGTCACCGTAAATTATTGTCAAATAACTATTAGGTGACGGCAAATGCTGCCATCGATCGGTGTTCGAATTAGGGACAATGTGTACACGTTTAGGATTTTTGCATACATTATCCCGAAATCACTTGTTTTTTATAAAAAAAACACAAATACTTAATCTGTACTTGTTTTGTAAAGTTTGTACAATATTAGTACTTTAATATTGTACAAACTTTCTTTAAATACGGTTATAATATAAAGTCACATTGATAAAATAAAAACATGATTGTAATTTAAATTTATGTTTGCTAATAAAATTGAAATCGCACTTTTAATCTTTTAATTAATTGTCGTCTACAAAATTTTTCCATCTAAAAATAAGGTTTCCATCGGAATCTGTCACTTAAATACTTTGAGGGTGGTTAAAATTAATTAAATTACTTATCATGATGGTTGAAGTGGTCAGGGAGACGGAACGGGTAATTCGAAAGACAGCGGGCGTTCACTAACTTCCTGAGCCGGGTTCCGTAGTGCATAGAAATTGTTTTCTAAATTTTTGACATATAATAAGTCGTACCAATAAAATACTTTTTTAAATTCTGACAAGTGACGATTCAAGCAAGACGTTCGCCTGTTGGTAGGTGACCCGTCTGCAGTGCACTGTCTCTTGTTACCAGAGTCATTAGTTATTAAGTCTCTTGTGACCAGTAGTTTCACTGCGGTGGAAGGTACTTGCCTGAACGGTCCCTTCCATAAGTTACCTACCACCGAGTAAAAATGTGAACAAAAGTATAGATAGTGAAATAGTTGCGTTCCTATGCAGAATCGTTCGTTAAAAAAATCTCCCGTTCAAGTTGAAATGGGTGTGGAAAAAATTATTCTTCGGAGTGGCTCGACGTTCTGGGTGTGGGCCTTTAGGACGGCCATTGAGTACGGCTGCGACTCCGAGGGGGACGGCGGCGGTGTCGCGACCTCCGTCCCCGTGAGCACCGTGACTGGTTTCCGGGGGGCTCAAAGACAAGAAACTGGGGGGCCCTGGTGCAGATCCCACCAGAGAGACCTGGGGGTCTAGTACGAGTTCCGATAGTTTACGAGCTCGATCAAACTGTCAGTTTTCTCCATACATTTCACACGAGCGCCCCTAGCGGTAACTATCAAACGGTAAGTAAAATGTACGGGCAAAAACTGTCAGTATGATCGAGCTCGTAAACTATCGGAACTCGTACTAGACCCCCTGGGCGCCGATACGACAGCCGCGGGGGCTTTAGTGGGTAAGAATCCCATATACCCCGGTTGAGCCCAATAGTTCCCGGGGACATTTGAAGGTTTCCCCCGTGTCAAAAAAAAGTGTGTGGAAAATAAAAATCAGTCCAGTTAAGTAGTGCTGCCGAGCGTATTATTTTAATATTCCCGTGTTTAAGTCGTCACGCTTTTGTTTTCTGGTAAACTTGAACAAAAAAATGAGACGAAATAGCTTTGTATACCTATACCCCATTTATTGATTTTAAATGTGAGTCGAATATGGGCCAAATATAATAGTATCTTTAGACACAATGTCTATGTATTTCTATTGCTTCGCTTGTTATTTTCTTGTCGTTCTGTTAGTTTATTTATTATATCGGAAAACCCCATTTTTGTTGCCATGGAAGAAAGAACATATTATAATTCCACGATAATGGCGTAAGTATGTATAAACATAACAGTTTACAAAAAAAGGCACCTTTGTTGCTTCTTTGCTCTTTCTTTTTATTTGTTTATTTTATCGTTTGCTTTGTGACCAAACTGGTGTCAAAGTTATTTAAGCTGCCTTATGACCTCTGTCTTGGATTGCTCTTTAGATAACAACAATCGGGACGGAATATTTCTGTGACCTTGGAGGTGCCCAGTTTAGATTAAACGACCACCTATCTACTGCGTTTACCTGACGATGCTTAACCAACTGCTCATTCGTATCTAACTGGTCATCACAACTACCTACGAGTGCCCAAAAGTTTTTTTATGATTGTTACACCTTGAGTAGGTACATCCACGGCCAAAAGTTAAACAGTTTTCAAATTCAATATAAAAGCATTTAAATATTAAACATTTCATATAAATTAAAAAAAAAACTAAATTAGTTTTGCAGATAATTTGAAATAAGAATTCAAAATAAAAACACGCGCGTACCTTGTATTATTTTTGTGACCATAACACTGATACTCTTATTCACAAACAAAACTAAATGGACCTTTTGCACACAATTGAATGCTAACCGTTAGTACAGCAATGGGTTCGTGAAGTAATTTATGAATACAGTCTAGCAGTTAGACAAATAATAAATCTATGCTAAACTTATCTAGTTAAAGTGAGCGATCTGAAACAAAAATATGCAACCACTTAAAGAGCGGTAAATCTGACCGCGAGTATACACTTAAATATTAAATCACAACGAATTTCAAACTCAATTTTTAGGTAAGTATTTGTTCTAACTTCATTTAATAAGTTAACAGAAATGAACAATCAAAATTCGACTTACTTCATTAAAGCTATAAATTGAACATTATTCCGTCCTCAATAAGTAAATCTCATCATTTCGGTCGGTGACTTCTAATTAGCTAATTGAAGCTAGCTCACCAGTGCATGAGTAACGAGGGGATAAAATAGCGGGATATGGCACGGCGGCGGGACCATCCGCGGTGATACACCGTGACACGGAAGCCTAGAGCCATGGATTTATTGTTTGTACTAGATTAAGTGACGACTCGAAAAATTTACACAAAAATAAGAAAGTTCGTAACAAACTGGCAAAGTGATGAGTGAGACAATTGTAGTTTTTGAATGTATATTTTAAGACATCAACATTTAGTCTTATTGCATGCAATGCAACGTGAGATGTAGAGCTTGAAAAAAATTGGTAAACTTTTGGCAGTGAGTGTACTTACGAATGGAGTGGGTGAGCTGGGGTCAATTGATTTGATTTGACTGATTTTGTTTGTAGACAGTCAAAGGAACGGTTCGCCTAATGTCACCTGCTCGTAAATATACGTAATATTGCCAATATTTATCGTTAACATAAAAAAATCGTGTAAAATTAGGTCTGTATATTGTAATAGACTATCAACCCGCCCCGGCATCGCACAGGTGTAATTTAAAAGAATCGGTTGTGAATATTTTTGTTCCACTTACATAAACACTACTTACCCAATGATATTTTACTATCATTCTACTAAGTGGAATTTATATTTTTCTAACTCCTCCTATATACTTTTTTAATTAAATTTGTTGCGGGTTCCAAGACAATTTAGCATTTCCCCGGGACTCGCGACCACTGTAGATCCTGGCTGACAGGAGTCACAGTGGTGGGAGTGAGTGGTGGGATTAGTCCCTTATAAAATATCATTGGACTTACCTAAGTTTTTTTAGTGAAATATGATCTAACTGATGGTGGCTTTAGGAGGAGTTAGCGGAAATATAGACAGACAGACATGGAAAGCGTTGTTGCTTTGTTTTATACAATGTAAAGATTATATAACGGTACTTTATAAATAGCATATTTAAACAGCGACAGCGTGTGGTACAAAATCAGGCCCGCATTTCCAGCGTGACAAGTTGACCGCTTGACTTTTAGTGACGTGCGGAATGCTTCACGTACGATAGTGTCACGTTAGTAGCTAGGAACTTTGTTGATAATGTAGCGTGTTTGTTTATAATTATTTATTTAGTGACTAGTGACCCGTTGCGGCTTCAACCCCTTTTTAGTGGTTGGCCACAGTGAACGCGCGGTGACTTGAGCCTAGCGCGGGCGCGGCGGCGGGCGCGCCGGGTGGCCACAGTGACGCCCGGGCTGTTGTGGCGATAACACTTATTGCAGGTGTAGCAAACCTTTTATGAGGATTCTGTATTTTTTACTGGATAGGCCAATCCTGAGATGGGAGGCGTTGATCATAAGAGATGGTGTGCTGGGTGCGCACGAAATAACTAAAAACAGTTAAATGAATGGAGATTTTTAAAAAAAATATATTAAGAATTGAAATTGTAGTCAAAAAAGTTTATTTTATTTATTAAGGAACATCAACAATATACATATTATACACTTACAATTTCAAATGTCCAAAAAAACCTTTTTTATACATGTATTTAAAGTTATTTAATAATAAAAAAATACTTAAAACGAGCGACAAGACCGAAATAGTTTGCGGGCGTACTTTTCAAACGTTCCTATCCGCTCGTTCTGGCCACACTGCGGGCCTAGTCAACAAGCGACCGATCGCGCGGCTGGCGGGGTATCAAACCATTTCGGTCTTGTCGCTCGTTTTAAGTATTTTTTTATTATTAAATAACTTTAAATACATGTATAAAAAAGGTTTTTTTGTACATTTGAAATTGTAAGTGTATAATATGTTTATTGTTAATGTTCCTTAATAAATAAAATAAACTTTTTGACTACAATTTCAATTCTTAATATATTTTTTTTTAAATCTCCATTCATTTAACTGTTTTTAGTTATTTCGTGCGCACCCAGCACACCATCTCTTATGATCAACGCATCCCATCTCAGGATTGGCCTATCCAGTAAAAAATACAGAATCCTCATAAAAGGTTTGCGACACCTGCAATAAGTGTTATCGCCGCAACAGCCCGCGCGTCACTGTGGCCACCCGGCGCGCCCGCCGCCGCGCCCGCGCTAGGCTCAAGTCACCGCGCGTTCACTGTGGCCAACCACTTAGTCTTGTATCTATTTTTTGTTCTCGCGGGGAAGTCTCCTATATTTCCCCGGGTTGCTTGTTGGGCCAGGGTTTGTGAGATTTTTTACCTATTAAAACCATCGCGGCTGTTGCTCGCATAGGCTTTTTACGTGTCTTGATTTTGAGCTCGCCGCTTTGAGACTTATTCCTAATTCCTGAAAGGTTTTGTTCATACCTACTAACACCATTGCACGTTTAGTGTGTTTTCTTTCCTCAATTTTTTTTTCTTTTAAGACACACTGTCGTTGATGTCATGATTGGAAGAAGAAATAATGTCCTGTGTAAAAATAAAATTAGACGCACCCGCTAAGGTTCTTGCAGATCTTCTCTGTTAAGACCTCGTTGTGATCCGGTATTAGTTTGAAAATACTACTAACCATTCAATAGTGCATAAGTAGCGCTAAAGATTTATACGAGTAGAAGCAATATTCAGCCTAAGCAGGGTTCAATACTTTGTATTTTATTTATTTAATCTCATCCTTCCATCACAGGAAATCTTCCAATAGATTGCATAATAACAAAGAAACATTGTATTCTTTACGAACTTACGAAAAGCGTAATAAAGTGTATGGATAGGTCGGGAACTTTATTTGGAACTTGAACCTGAAAAACGCTATTAAACAATAGTATTTTAGTAAACTTGCGTATTAGCCCCTCGATCCGCGCCCTATAATTTTAGCAATGAATAATTGAGCCATGTCTGAAGGTTAGGTTAGTTTCTTTAGTTTAATGGCTAAAGTATAATGTGTCTGATATTGAAATATAAATCAATCTATAGTGATAGCATATAATTATTATGTACAAACTCAGAAATGGCTTGAATATTTTTTGTTTTATTTTGTACATACGCTCTATTCAAGGGATGGATAAAAAAGGGACAATTCCAATAAAAAAAATAAAAAAAAGCACGTCTGGAGCTGCGCGGTAGTTAATTTTAACATAAATCTAGTACATACTAAATTTATGTTAAAATTAATATACTTAAAAAATGTTGTTACAATGTAGTATAGCTTTTTGACTATGTTTTATAAACATTGTCTGCGTCTACAATAGTGACGTAACTTATATTTTTTACACATATCTTTGAATGGTAGCTACAAAAATATAAAAAATAACTCCAAGAAATAGTAAGAGATAAAATAAAAAAAGCGCCTAGTAAAGTCACCTATTTATGCCGCCAACAAAAGACAATTATATTCAACACATAGCTCACGTACGGCCTGCGAAACTGGGGCGACACAGCGGCGTAACGACTCCGACGCGAGATCGTCGGGCTCTCTCTCAGCAAAAACCACTCCGCACGGAGATTATCATCATTCCGACTAAAAAGGTGCAATAAAGCCGACGAGCCACTCCTCAGTACACTCGGTAAACGCTATTACGCCGAGTGGGAAATTCGCTTTTACTGAAAATTGTGTAATCGACGGCCGACAGACGCTTTATTATTTTTAATATCGCCCCCGGAGAGTGTAAATGGCTCGCTGAGAGATGTTGTACCGTAATGCGAGCATTAGTTTGATCTCGGATATCCCGGTTCGGTGTAAACGTTGATTGTGATGACCTTAATCACCGATTAAAGGACCTATTTATCTTATAAACCGATGTTGAGATACTAAAAAAGAGAGCCTTTTACAGCCGAGTTACAAGTGTTATCAAATTAAGCATTAATGTCTGCTCAGTACATGTACTTTTATTTAATATCAGAAGTTTTTAGACTGAACCAGGTCGATTTCAATTCAGTTTTATCACTAAAGTTTTATCGGTTTTGTTTTGATTAGTTTATACAGTTTGAATAATAAACGTTTTAGTGAAAATTTTACTTAAAATATCACAATTGAATGAAATATTGGTAATTAAATAGTATTGAAGTCTTCGTGGTTCGTTGCTTTTTGCTTTAAAAACCAAAGGTTGCAGGTTAAAATCCTGTGGGGGGGGGGGGGGGACGTTCATTCAGTACGGTGGCGACTCCGAGGAGGACGGCGGTAGGGTTGCGACTCCCGTCCTCGTGATCACCGTGTCAGGTTCCGGGGTACAATGCGCTCCCCGGCGGCGGGCTCAAAGGTAAGGCACTGAGGCTGCAGATCCCACCGAGAGCCCGACAGCCGCGGGGGTTTTAGTGGGTAAGAACCCCACATACACCGGTCGAGCCCCACAGGTTCCGAGGACCTTTTGAAGGTTTCGGAATGCGGGCCGATCACCTGATTGTCTGCTGTATTCCAAACTGAAGACCATATATTAGACCTAACATAAACGTAGTCTAATAAGTAATGTGATCCTGCATATTTTTTTTTGTAAGTATAGACTTTGTTTTATGTTTAAAATTACAAAAAATAGCAGGTTGTAATTAGAAGGCAAGCGGCCGTAGCCAGCGCGTCTAATTATCTCGGATGCAAACAAAGTACTTGCAAACGGCTTAACTTTATAAACGACACAACTTTGGTAATTTATCAATAATTACAAGAGAATTTGGTTTGTTTAAAAACTCTATAATACTTCTCCCACAAATTATGATTGATTTTTTTCACTGAACTAAAGCTAGTGCTTAACGACGTTGTAATCTGATAATAAAGGCCACGGCACACCGAATGTGTGTGCGTGCCACGTCGTAGTGACGCCGTACCCCCTTGATACACCGAGCCAGGTATACGTCGTGTCTACGTGCGTGTATACGTCACGCTAGCGGTGTGACATGTCTGATAAAGTCATTACAACGTCATAGCCGGTGCAAAAGCATGTCGCGCTTCCGTCTACGCATTTGGTGTGCCGTGGCCTTAAATGCCAAAAGCCGTAGATCACATCATCATCATCAGTAGCCGAAAGACGTTCACGACTGAACAAAGGCCTCCCCCTTAGAAGGGAGGGGTTGTCAATCCGTACGCTTGTCAGGTGTCTCGGGGATCGCAGTATAGGTGGTAGGTAGGATTACCTACCACCTATACTGCGATCCCCGAGAGATTATCCAATAGAAAGACGTACATGACATTAGTTTTTTATTATTAATCCTAGGACAAGCAAAACGTTCGCCTCATCGATATACTATACCAACTAGATTTGCTGTCACGACCCGAAAAGTGGTCACGAAAATAAGAGCTACGGAGACGGCTGTCGCTCAATTGTCTGCAATTATTATTGAACCTTATTTTATAGTATGTAAGTCATCTTTTTATATGAACATATTATTGTTTTGCGTGTACGTGTATAGTTGTGTAGGTATATGTAACCGCGACCACATTTTCGATGTCATTTGTTCGTGACAGCTAATCTTGTTGGTATAGTATATCGATGGTTCGCCTAAAGAAAAGCAATACGCCTGCCAATAGGCAGCTGCAGTGCACTGCCGCTCGTCACGGTAGACATTAGTTATTAGGGCTTTTGAGCCTGGTACTTTCACTAGCTACAGTGCCCTTCACACTGCAATACAGCAATGTTTACACACTGCTGTTTGACGGCAGACCTGACATTGCGGTGCGGTGGGAGGTGTTGTGGTTCTAGGGACCGTCCAATTGACATACATATCGCCACCAAAAGAAGGAAGAATAAGCTCGTGCGCTCCATCTTCATCACCAATGCCGCTTACCATCAGGTGGGAACATAGTTTAGCATTGCCTTATACTAAGTAAAATATCAACTAACTAAATAAACATACTCCGGGGTGTCCGGGTAAGAATAGCACCCTCCCATCTCCTCCCGTCCGTAACCGGCGACTAAAGGAATACAAGCATCTGCTTGTTCCCATCTGGGCAGCAATGCTGCAATCCCCAAGACGCCTGCCAAGCGTGGGGATAATGGCAACACCCCCCCCCCCCATTTTCACGAGCCTTTATTCAGCAGTAGGTAAGTAGACTATTCTATTTTTACTAGTCTATTTTTTATCGTCATCATCTACTGATCTACACATGATAGTGTATCATTTTTCTCGTTTGTTGTCCGTGGTACCACGGACAAAAATAATTGTCCGTGGTACCACTGGGGGTACCACGGACAACTCCGTGGTACCACCAGAAATAAATTATATTTCAATAATATTTTAGAGCTAACAGGTTTATAGTAAACTAGCTGACCCACGCAGCTCCGCCCGCGCTGTGTTTACGTTAACTAAACTTTTAATTATATACATTCGCATAGAATACCTCCTTTATTAAAGTCGGTTAAAAACTTGGACCCACTTTGTACTTGCCATCCGAAGCACGGAGACGTTTAGTTCAAATGGTTTTAAACGGTCACCCATCTAATTCATGACCTTACCTAACGTTGCTTAACCTGATCGATTTCCAAATATTGTGAACAACTATCTATGAGTGTTTCCTTACAAATAATTATTATAATTATAATGAAAAATTGTTAAAATCGGAGCAAGCGTATAACCAAGTACACATTTTGACTTTAGTCCCCTTTCCCAAGGGAACCGTACCGGATGTCGGGATAAAAAGTATCATATGTCCTACCTCGGAGTATTAACTCAAATCACGTCAAGTTTCGTTTCAATCCATCCAGTAGTTTCGGCGTGATGCTCAGCCGAGATACAGACAGACAGACAGACAGACAAAAATAAAAAAAAATACATTTTTGGCTTTAGTATCGGTTATATAATGCCCTCCAAACATAATTTTCAAAATATCTTCAATGTACAGAATTGGACCTGTTACAGTTTTATTATAAGTATAGAAGTACCAGGGAAGCACAAGGTACAAGGAGATATATCGCCTCTTGATACATCCGTTACCCACCGGGCCCTCACCTCTTGATTCGCGACACCAATCAAAACCAGTAAGCCAGACATACTCTGGATATCACAAGACGTGAGGACTCCTCCATAAGTCCTATGCTAACCTGGTACTTCTACTATAAACATGTTAGGTCTGAACCACGTTCATATGCTCACACAAGATAAGGCACAAGATTATGCACCTGCTATTTTATGCTACCCTAGTACTTCCGTAATAATTTATCTATTTTATTACTCAATACCACATCTATAGTATATTCTGGTTCTAGTATTTAGAAATAAAAATTTTGAAATTTCATGTGTAATGTTGTGCAATACAAACAGTCCAACCCAGATATCAAGTAAACGATTACAAAATGAACGAAAATAGTAAAATATTATTGAAATATAATTAATTTATTTCTGGTGGTACCACGGAGTTGTCCGTAGTACCTCAGTGGTACCACGGACAATTATTTTTGTCCGTGGTACCACTGGTGGTACTACTGGTGGTACCACGGACAACAAACGCTTTTTCTTATGTAGGACTTTGATAAAACATGTTGTGTATTTTAGTAGACAATATTAGCATCGTCGAGTGGTTGGAGCAGGCATTGTGTCGAGGGGCGGCGAGGGATGACGCCGCCACAGCCTATTGTCCACAACTCTATAAAAACCTTAAGAAGTATTCGATAAGAATCCGAAGATATACACCACGTTTAGGGGATGAAATTTTAGGACAAAAGTAAAAGTAAATAAACGCGCGTAGGTATAGTTTGATTCAAACTTAAAGGCGGCTCTGTGAAGTTCGTGTCTTACGTTTTAGCGCATATACAGTCAAGTTGACAATGGACAACCTCGGCATTACCCCGCTGATACCTTCAATTGGTTACTGCGCAGCGACTTGAGCCTAACTTCACGGCCGCCTTTAAGTTTGCATCGTACTGTACTTATATGTATTTACTCGTTCATGTTTCAATGCTGGGCTTGGGCACGATCCGATCGCTAGCTCAGTTAGGGTTGTAGATCAGTGTCAATTGATGGGCTGAAGACAGCTCAGCTAACTTTAAATACCAGATTATTTTCCGGAATACTTTAATGTAGGGTATAAATAATTAACATAAATTTTTGACCACTTTGTATTATTTTCTGCTAAAAAAACAGGCATCATTATCAGCCGAAAGATGTCCACTGCAGAACAGACGTCTCCTCCTTAGTGGTCGGCCACACTGCAGGCCTAGCGCGGCGGCGGCGGCGGGCGCGAAATATCAAACATATGAAAACGCCGCTTGCGGCCACACTGAAGTGACTTGCGCGGGAGCCTAGCGCGACCGGCTTGCGCGAGTTTGCGGGCGTACTTTTCAAACGTTCCTATCCGCTCGTTCTGGCCACACTGCGGGCCTAGTCAACAAGCGACCGATCGCGCGGCTGGCGGGGTATCAAACCATTTCGGTCTTGTCGCTCGTTTTAAGTATTTTTTTTATTATTAAATAACTTTAAATACATGTATAAAAAAGGTTTTTTTGGACATTTGAAATTGTAAGTGTATAATATGTATATTGTTGATGTTCCTTAATAAACAAAATAAACTTTTTTGACTACAATTGCAATTCATAATATATTTTTTTTTTAAATCTCCATTCATTTAACTGCTTTTAGTTATTTCGTGCGCACCCTGCACACCATCTCTTATGATCAACGCCTCCCATCTCAGGATTGGCCTATCCAGTAAAAAATACAGAATCCTCATAAAAGGTTTGCGACACCTGCAATAAGTATTATCGCCACAACAGCCCGCGCGTCACTGTGGCCACCCGGCGCGCCCGCCGCCGCGCCCGCGCTAGGCTCAAGTCACCGCGCGTTCACTGTGGCCAACCACTTAGAAGGCCCCTCCCTTCTTGCCACAATACCCTCGCTTGGCACGCGTCATCGGGACCGTAGTATAGGTAGGTAATCCAGTAGAAAGACTGTGCTGGGCTAGTACTATTCTCACCTGGAAACCCATGGACAAGAACTAAATGCTATGAAAGAGTGCTTTTTTCAAGGATTCCTACAAATGAAGATGTCAAGGGTTTAATGTTACTATTTGGACTTTATTATTATAGAATATAATAGAACAACTTCGTGTAGTTGTTCCTTACTGGCTAGGACAATGCAGGCTGATCACCTGATTGTCTGCTAAGTAGGATGATCCATGCGTCGGATGGACATGTAAAACATCGTTCCTGCGCTTAAACTCTCCCCGGTCGTGTCGGTCTTCCGTCTCATCGGATTGTGAGAGGTGTAAAGGAAGAGAAAGTGCACTTGTGTCTACGCAAGCGCTTTCTTGTGCACTATAATATCTCCCGCGTAGATGGCTGATCTTGTGAAAGATCTGTGGTCGTAGCGGCCAGGAGGACATTTTTATCTATATCTATATACTTATAATAAAACTGTAACAGGTCCAATTCTGTACATTGAAGATATTTTGAAAATTATATTTGGAGGGCATTCTATAACCGATACTGAGGCCGAAAATGTAATTTTTTTAATTTTTGTCTGTCTGTCTGTCTGTCTGTCTGTCTGTCTGTCTGTCTGTCTGTCTGTCTGTCTGTATCACGGCTGAGCATCACGCCGAAACTACTGAATGGATTCAAATGAAACTTGGCATGATTTGAGATCTTACTACGAGGTAGGACATAGGATACTTTTTGTCCCGTAATCTAGCACGGTTCTTTTGGGAGAGGGGATTAAAGTCAAAACGGGTACTTGGTTATACGCTTGGTCCGATTTTATCAATTTTTCTATAAAATATAATAAATATTAGTAAGGGAACACTCATAGAGAGTTGTTATCAAGGTTTTGTAATCGATCGGGTTAAGCAACGTTAGGTAAGGTCATTAAATAGATGGGTGACCGTTTAACGCCATTTGAACTAAACGGGTCCGTGCTTCGGAGAGCAAGTAAAAAGTGGGTCCCAGTTTTTAACCGACTATAAAAAATGAGGTTATGTATTCGATGCGAATGTCTGTTATTCAAAGTTTAGTTAACGTAAAAATAGCGCAGGCGGAGCTGCGTGGGTCAGCTAGTATTAAATATAAAACATTAATAAAACATTTTGGAAATAATCCTGAAATATCGCAAAAGTTTGGCTACAGTACTTACAGCACAATAGAGGCAGCCAACCTTAACAGTTGATGTAAAACTCTCGATCCCACTCACGTTCGCTTGTGCTTTATCAAGAGTCGCTTGAGCCGTATTATCTTTATTTGTACCCAATATTGAATATTTGCGAACATTTTTTATGTAAATTGTACCTAAACATTTCATTTTTATAAAATTAGTAGTCATTGGGGTAATACGTATTATGTATTGACGTTAGTACCAAAATATCCACTATACTAGTCGATAGATCGTCTCATTTGGTAAACGTCTTCTTTGTAGGAATGCATTATACCTACATCTTTTTGTATAATGGTTGAACCAGTAGTAGAAACGTTAAGTGTCAACAAATGGTATTTTTGTAAATTACTACGATATTACAAAAATTTAAAGGGATATAGAAACTATTGCTATGTGCTCTAATGAGTAAAATGACACTATAATCTGAATCCGCGCCTGTAAAGGATCCATTTTTTTTTTATACTACGAAGGTGGCAAGCAAGCATGCGACCTGCCTGATGGTAAGCAGTCACCGCAGCCTATAGACGCTAGCAACACCAGAAGAATCACTAGCGCGTTGCCGACCCTTAAGACATTAGATATTAAGATATTATATTAATTTTTCAAAGCCTTCTTTTCCTGATTCTATAGAACAAACCTAGTCCTGTTTATAAATCATACATTAATACACACTTCGGTGGAACATTATCAAAGCAGCTTCAAAAATTATTCCGCTATACCTACTAGTAGACACCGCTAGATACCTTTAGACAGATATTGGAAAGCGCGATCACATAAATCACGAAATATCCATAAATAACGAATCCACTAAGCATGGGCTGATGAGGCCGTAATTCATTATTCGGACCTGAATAATGCGAATAATATTATTTCGTTCCTATTCATCGTTTGATTAATATAATTACGCGCGATCAGTTGGTTAAGCAACGTCAGGTAAGGTCGGTCCCTAGATGGGTGACCGTTTAGAGGAATTTGAACTGATCGTCTCGTGCTTCGGAAGGCTCGTAAATATTCGGTCCTTTTCTTTCATTTTCGCCGGGACACCGGTTGACCCACCGGGGTACGGGGGGATTCTTACCCAAAAAAAAGCCCGCGGCTGTCGTATCGGCACATGAAAGGGACACCAAGGTTCACCGGTGGGATATGGAACAGGAGCCCTTCAGTACCTTATTTTGTTTATTTTTTTTTATGTTTTAATTTTTTTTGACGCGGGGGAAATCTTCGAAAGATCCCCGGGAGCTGTGGGGCTCGACCGGGGTATGTGGGATTCTTACCCACTAAAACCCCCGCGGCTGTCGCATCGGCACATGAGAGGGGGGACCCCAGGGCTCTCCGGTGGGATCTGCACCAGGGGCCCCTCAGTGCCTTGCCTTTGAGCCCGCCGTCGGGAGGCGCATTGTAGCCCCCCGGGAACCTGACACGGTACTCACGGGGACGGGGGTCGCTACCCCGCCGCCGTCCTCCTCGGAGTCGCCGCCTTAATCAATGGACGCTCAAAGGGCCCACACCCCGAGCGTCCAACGACTCCGAAGGAGCCCCTGAGTACCTAGCGCATTGTAGCCCCCGGGAACCAGACACGGTGCTTACGCACGGGGGTCGCAACCCCGCCACCGTCCTCGGAGTCGCCGCCGTACTCAATGGACGTCCTGGGGCCCACACCTGGAACGTCCAGCGACTCCGAAGGAAATCTTCGGTCTTGGTTGTCGTTAAGTCAAGTCGAAATCGAAGCACGGAGACGCTCAGTCCAAATGTCAATACACGGTCTTACCTACGGTCACTTATCTATGCACTGAACTAATTATTTATCGAACAGTGATTATGACTGGGTAACCCTTACCTCACTCGCATTAAGTTATTGTGCACACAGCCTCGGTAGCATCACCACAGGTGGGGCTGCAGCCATGTACTATATCATATTTTTTAACCGGCTTCAAAAAGAAGGTTCTCTATTCGACGCGTATGTATGTAATATTGATAAAAATGCGTAATATTAATATATGTTAGTCTATGTGGGCTTCTAAACAAATTTACCAAATTTTATGAGTGTATGTATGTATGTATGTAGGTTTGTCCACGGATTTCTCAGAAACTACAAGTCCAATTTCGAAAATTCTTTTTGCAATAGTTAGAGTATTTTTCAACTTAGGGTAGAGTACAAGTTTCATTAAAATCGGTCTAGTAGTTTAAGAGATATAAACTTTTTATGTTTTCAGTAAGTTACTGTAACGTAGCCGTTCGAATTGCGTGATAGTGCTGGTACCTATCATGGTAAAATAAGTCACTAAAAAGTGTTAAATAAACTATTTAAAAAAAAAAAAACCGACTTCAAAGTAAATTATCTAAAAAGCATAAAATAACGAAAATATATTGAAGTCGGTGTCAGCTGGTGATAGTGTTAGTTAACGTGATTAGCTAGCACCGACTTCAATATATTTTCGTTATTTTATGCTTTTTAGATAATTTACTTTGCAGTCGGTTTTTTTTTTTAAATAGTTTATTTCTTACAGTGCTATCTTCGTTATTGAAACTTGGCGATCATTGTGGCAATTTAAGTCTTGGACACAGCAGCTCCAAAAAGTAAAAGTGTGCTTTTTTCAAACCACTGTCGAAGATTTTTCAGCCAAGATATGCCCGCCTTCCCAAACTGCGAGCTCCTTTAATTTTCCCTGAACAAAATGTGGCTTAAGTCTTCCACTTTGCTTCTCTTAATAATATTCAGAATCTACTATTTAGCTTCCATTCAGAATCCACTAGGTACACACACACAGGTAGGTAGATTACACGAAGTAAAAAAAAAACGAAAAAACTTTGTATGTACTAACACGCATAGTGGTACAAACGGCGTACCACAGCGCTCAAATTCGCGGCTTGTTTTCAAATTAACATATTCGTGTAGCGTGCGATACCGCGCTGTAAGTGGCTGATGCTAATATTGGCCTATAAATAACAACCAGCGAACGTGCAGAACCGCGAACACTCGAATACATTAACTCTAATATTTTCTCTCAAATTTTCGGATTAGTGATGCTGGATGGATTTCAGGAGAGGTAAATAATAGTCTGTTTACAAAGTAGGAATGGAAAATTTATAAACCCTTGAGGAAATATTATAATAATAATGTCTTCCTGGTCGATACGACCACAGCGGCCAATCTTTCACAAGATCAGCCATCTACGCGGGAGATATATACTTACACAAGTGCTGGCGTAGACACAATTCAACCGACCTCCGGTTTGCAAAGCAAGCGGTTTCCCACTGCGCGAGGCTATTAGATAGGAAATATAACGAAGTTTAAAAAAATGTTTTAATTAAGGAGGAAATCTACTGAGATCCCTTCATTGCTCTCTTATCACATCCGTCGAACCTGGTCACCATCTGTGTACCAACTACATCCAAATTCGGTGGGTTTACGTTTAACACTACCTGAGTACTCGTGGCCAGCTTTCTGCTTTATAATCAGAACCTGACCACCTGAATCTAAAAACTACTACTAATTCAATGAAGCTGAGATCCTAATCTATAATTAGACCCTTTTTTGCACTCGGGGAGGAAAACTTCGAAAGTTTTGTGCGGGCGGAAGCCAGGCGATGTAGCCTATTATATTGACTATATATTTACCTACTAAGACCTTCCCAGTGGTCTTTATCGACATGATGGAGACTTTGGGCACTCTGGTCGGACCTCGCCAGAGTCACTCCAAAGCCAGAAGTCCCGGGGGGAGCAGAGAATGTACACTCCCCCCGGTATCCTTGCCTTGCTATCTACTCCTCAGTACTCAAATGTCTTTCCTTAAAGTCATCTACGAAATGCTCTGTAGTAATATATATTAATATAAAACTAGCAGTACCCGCGGCTTTGCCCGCAGCCAGTATTTTTGATGAGCTCAAGCAATGTTTATGTCATTGCCAAGCAAGCAAGTGGTACACTGTAAGGCGCTCGTATAAACCTCACCCTGGGGTGAGCCAAGGCCTTGGATTCAACTTAAGCCATTCCTTTTTTTAACGTGGGGAAATCCCAAGGGTTGCCCATACCATCACGGGAGTGACAATGTGGGTTCAGTATGACTCCTACTGACTCAAACCCTTCGTGTCCAAATTCCGCTATGTTGATGGGCACCGGAAACGTATCAATCTGTATACGATTTCGAGTCCCACCAGCGGCCGGCCAGCCCATCATCTTCCGTGGGTGTAAGTAAAGCCCACGGACCTGCCTGTCGCTATAAAAGGCCCGCAGAATCTCATCAGGTGGCATGCCGGAATACTTTAGAACGCCATATTAGCGAGAGTGAAATATAGTGGTGTACAGGCAGCAGTTCCTCGTTCCTGCTGTCAGCACATTCTCGATACGGGGGCATAAGGTTTGCGTTGGTTCGCCTTCTGTCCTTCAGAGTCGCGGGACGTTCGGGGTATGCGCCCCAGGACGTCCATTGAGTACGGCGGCGACTCCGAGGCGGAAGGCGGCGGTGTTGCGTCCCTCGTCCCCGTGAGCACCGTGACAGGTTCTAGGTGGCTACAATGCGACACCGGTGGTGGGCTGGTGCTAGGCACGGCACTGAGGGGTTACCCTGGAGCAGATCACACCGGAGAGCCCTGGGGTCCCCTCTCATGTGCCGATGCGACAGCAGCGAGGGTTTTAGTGGGTAAGAATCCCATATACCCCGGTCGAGCCCTACAACTCCCGCGAACCTTTTGAAAATTTACCCGCGTCAAAAAATAAAATGGTCCGCCTTCTGCGCTCGGGCGCCTTGCTGCGTTGCAAATCTCTGAGATCACTCTCCTTTATCCGCTCTGTTACATGAAGCTCGAGCTGCCCTTTTTCCTTCAAAACCTCAAACCTTTAAAGGTCCCTGAGATACTGTGGGGGATCAATCGATGAGATTTGTACCAGGTGCCCCTCAGTACCTTGCCTATGGGCTTGCTACGGGGGACCGCATTATAGCCCCCCGGGTACCTGTCAAAGTGTTCACGGGGACGGGATCCGCAACCTCGCCTTCGTCCTCCGAGTCACCACTGCCGTACTCGATGAACGTCTAAGGTCCACATCCCAAACATCCAGCGACCCCTAAGAGTAACTGGAGCCATTCGACCCAGTTTGACCGACATGCAGCCTTCAGTGTCTGTCCCTGCAACTTTTTGATTTGAGAACCATACGCTTACAGAAAAATTGGCATGTTCGTAGCCAGTTATTATCACTGTTCGCAAACGATGAGTTGGTTAAGAGACGTCATTCCTTAGATGGGTGACCGTTAAGGTATCATTTGAACTGAGCATTTTCATGGTTCGGCGGGTACCTACGTAAAAAGTCAGTCCAAGTTGTCAGCTAGACAGCAGTCGATAAGCCAGGTCAGATGCCTTAAGGGTAGCTTGAACTTTCAATTAAACTTTGAGCTTGACTCGTGTATGTCAATTGAAAGGTGAATTAATAAATTGGGATGCTGACCTCTTAAAACACTCCAGACTTTTGAAATTTCCTAATGTTCTTGTATACGTTAGCGAAACGTACAACTCATGCTTTTGGGCTCCCCTCTCTTTTTTCATGGTCAGTGAAGTTAATAAGTAACATACCTATGTATGTAGATAAAAACCCACACCTAACTTTCTCGACCACTTCTCTTCTTCAACTTTGACTAAGGTTAGCCATCCGAACGACGATACTTGGATTCATCATATGATGTCCACGGTAAAGAGTCTAATACTGTGCACATCAGATGACTACTGCTTATGTCTATACTATAGACATTGGCAGTAGGTATAATCTGCAACGTATTCTGTATAGACTGAGTATAACGCAGAGGGCCTTAGACCATTTGAACTTGACACGTCATTGTCACGTTCTTGTAACAGACAGAACCCCAGTAGCGTCGACTGACACGCGTATGGCGATAATAATGCTGTGCTGCGGCACGATGGTGCTCACGTTGACAGGGTGTACTATGAACTGAAGTGCGCGCAAAGAGCCTCTTCAAATGGCAAAATATTATATTCAGTTCAACGGGCGCAACCTGGCCAACAATCTAAGATATTTTGGTGACTGACCATTCCTTTCACTAAGACATGCAATTGACCGTGGCGCTTTCGATCATAACTGAGTTAAGCTTCACACTCGCCACTGTTACCAAGGAACCGATAAGTAGGTACACAGTGTGTACTGCTTAGCAAAACAGAAGGTGCTTGTCCTTGTGAGGAGATGTTACAGGCGCAAGCTTCACTGTAGCGTTCCCAATCGCTTATAACTTACAATTTCCTTACTTGGTTACTTACTTTCTTTAAATCGAGATGCAGCAGTGGGAACTCATATTTTATAATGTAACTGAGACTGGAGCTATTCAAAAATGAACATGAAATGAACATTTTAATTTATTTTATTAAAAATTGAAAGCAATACCTATCGATTTAAGTTGTAGAAGTACCTCGTAATGTACCGGTATGTCGTAATAGTACTATAAAAAGTAAAATAAAAAGGAAAAAAAATGAAGAGTTCATCCGGGATCGAACCCGGAAACACAAAAATGTCGGAAGACCGTTCAACCACTACACTGATGCAGCCGTTAGGCTACAGCTCGAAATTCCCTTCCTTATGTAGCATTATAGATAGTTACTGCTTAGCTCCTTATGTTAATATAGCGTAATGATTTTAATTTTGGAGTTTAAATCCACAATTATTCTGTTATATTGTAACATTAGCCAATTTTTTTTACAATTTCGCGGAAAAATTAAGAAGAAGAAGTGCTTATTACAATATTGTTCATTCCCTGTAACAAATAGCTTGATATTATTTATATTAAAGTCTGACCAGGTCTATAGTAAACATGTCCGTTAAATATCAACTAAATCTGTTGAACAGTATTGGCACAAATCTTCAACACAGAATAATTTCGCGGCAAATTGTAGTAGAAAAAGTACATATTTCGACACTGCTCATTCCCCGTAATAAATAGCGAGATAATTTATATCCTATAATTTTTCTAGGTTATCAATAAATATTTTTGCCAAATAGCAACTAAATCTGTTCAGCGGTTTTGACGCCAAGTCGGCACAAAGTCACAGACATACAGACAGACAAAAATTCGAAAAATCATATATTCGGAATCTTTATCGTTCCTAGAACACGTAACCATTAAAATTTCCAAAAAATATTCAATGTACAGTTTTTACTTTTCTACGATTTTATTATATGTATAGATATAGTGAATAATGTAGAGTGGCTTGGCTGATGTAACTTGAGCATCCCCTGGCGGCACGGTGTAGTTAATAAATAACAGAGTATGCAGTTGCTTTTGCGTTCAGCCATAGTTCTAGTACTTTACTTGTTGTAACATTTCTAATGGTTTTCTTGTTACCCCTTTTCACATAATTTTACTACCGTACTAGGGATATCTCGTTATCGTATCGTGCTGAAAGCGCTCGGTTAGCCTGAAAAATATCATCCTCACCAACATCAGCCGAAAGATGTCCGCCACTGAGCAGGCCCTCCCCTTGGAACTCCTCCTGGGTTGCCATAATCCCCACGCTTGGCAGCCGGCTTGGGGATCGCAGTATAGGTGGTAGGTAATCCAATAGGAAGACGCTGCTGCCGCCTCTTACGGACTCCAAACGGGAGTAGATGAGAGGGTGTCATTCTTACACGGAACAAAAACACGGAAAAATTATACATAATATAACTTAAAATATTGCCATAATGGCAATAACTAACAACATTTACTTTTGTAACCATACTTCCGTTCTCTAAACCTTCCCATCTTAACAGAAAACTGCCCCTGCAAAGTTTAGTCGACCTTACAATAATAATAATAATAATAAGCTGCCGAGCTGTTGGTGCGTAACGACACCACGGACCCGAGTGCTCCAGAGAGTCATTCAGGGTCCCCACCTCGGCGTGTCTTCGTCGGCCGAGTGAAAACCGAAGGGGGCCCGCAGGACTCTCAGCTCTGGCTTGCCTTAATTGGCCGTCCAGAGAGGAGCTGTTAGAGCTATATGCTCCAGGGGTGAAAGTGTTAAAGGGCATAACGCCGCGAGTAACTACGGAGAAAGCGCAGCACACCTCTCGACACCCCTGAGCCACTTACACCGGTGTTGCACTCCGTCGTCTCTAGCGGACAGCCATATGGAGAGCCCATTTAGTGGGTGGCAAGTCACTGCTTACCAAAATATAATTAGTACACTAATTATGGCAAATGACCCCGGCCTTTTGTAATAGCCAAGTTTTCAGTCCATCAAATGCTCACTCAAAAAATCAAGAAATCTTTCCAGATACAATAGTCCCTACACCTGCCAGAGTCAACTGCTGGTTATATCTTATTCGCAGCAGTTGATCCTGGCAGGTGTGTTCCATACCTACCATTACATTCTCCCAACAGGGCTTTACGTGTTGGATTCGTCCCCACGCAAGCCTTTTAAAAGTCCGGGTGTAAAAGCCCGTGTTGTTTAAAACAAAAATAATAATAATAACCCTAAATAAGCCTTTAGGCATATTTACCCTAGGAATGAATGCAACACTTTCGTTAAAATATTTATGTTTAATGCATGTTATAATGCCTTGGTCCTCTATACTGAGGACCCAGGCATTATAACATGCATTAATGAAATCGGTCAGCGGAGGGATGGCTAATCGCTTGCCTCGCCGACCGCCACTTAGCTCTTGCTATGCTTCGCTGAGCACCACCGTGGCTCCGAGAGTATTAATTGTACCATAACACAGCCTCTGAGAACTACCTTACGTATCAAATACAAGTTTACACATAATTAGCAAAAGACACTCATGATCATACAAACATGAAAGCTTAACCTTTATGTGATTATAAATACTACGCAGTAGTCAAAGCCATAACGTTATAACCATTTTCATTTCCAAGCCAACTAACTCATGGTCCAAATCCGGAGGTTTGTTAATATAAATGTTTACAATCATCATCATCAGTAGTCGAGACGTCCACTCTTGAACAAAGGCTTCCCCCCTAGAAGGGAGAGGTTGGCATAATTCCACGCTTGGCAGGTGGCTTGGGAATCGCAGTATAGGTTACCACCTATACAAGTTACATCATCAACAAACAGCCGAAAGACGTCCACTGCTGAACAAAGGCCTCCCCCTTAGAAGGGAGGGGTAGCCATAGTCCCCACGCTTGGCGGGCGGCTTGGGGATCGCAGTATAGGTAGTAGGTAATCCCATAGAAAAACACTGCTGCCCGTCTTCTTGTTTTCCCTTAGTCGCCTCTTACGGACACCATACGGGAGGAGATGGGAGGGTGCTATTCTTACCCGGACACCCTACAAGCGTGTACAATGTCATAGATATATTGCAGAATACTGCAGATACTTTATCACAGTATTGTATCAATATATATCACGTACACAGCTAAATGCTTTAACAAAGCGAGCTTACAATATTTTCACAAGCGAATCAAAGGCAGTGTTATCATAATAAATAATGTATTCGTCCATTACAAAGCAGAATGTTTACAAAAGAACTGAAATGCATGTATTTTTATAATAGGATGCACACAATGAGTGTCTTTACTTCCACGATGTTCTGGGAGGGCTGTAGAGAGGTCGTTTTTTCCAACCTCTCGATTCAAAGGCTAAGAATGGAATGGCGAACAATATTTTATTTTCGAACGGGATTCTTGGCGTTCTTCAACTGTTTCTTGAAAATACGGGACGGTCTTTATCCTCATCGATAACAATTTGTTGAAGGTTTTATCGGTACGATAGTATTGTAAGCTTTGTTGTGACTTCAAGTTTTAGGTACTAGAACGTATTTTGAGCAAGGGCAGGGCTAGATAAGGGCTCAAGAGATTCAGTAGTACCAATATCTTGGGTGATGAGCGGTAGTGTAGTGTCGTTATCCTTAAAGGGGGATTATTTACCATCAGCCGAACGACGTGCTTGTCTTTTCATAATAATGGGGAGAGTTCAGGCGCAGGATCGACTTTTTACATGCCCATTCGACGCATGGATCATCTTAACTTACAGACAACCAGGTGATCGGCCTGCATTGTCCTAGCCAATAAGGAACAACTACACAAGTTTGTTACCCCCCGCAGGATTCGAACCCGCGACCTCCGGTTTACAAAGCAAGCGGTTTCCCACTGCACCGCGGAGGCTTGTCTTTTAACCAACTTGCGAAGGCAGAAGCAAAGAAAGAAGAAGAAGCAGAAGGTAAATAGAAAATAGAATAACCCTATTCGTATATCTGCGAACTAGGTGATAGACCTCTTAGCTGCTAGAAATCACAAGCCCGCTGAGTTTCTTGCCGGATCTTCTCAGTAGAGGCCGCGTTACGATCCGGTGGTAGTTTGTTAAAAATAATATTTGTCTAAATGCCTCCGTGCGTAATAAAGATATTTTGACTTTGACTTTGACTTTGACTTGGCAGGCGTCTAGTTAAAATATCATCATCATCACCAGCCGGAAGACGTCCACTGCTGAACATAGGTCTCCCCATTCGAACGCCACAATGAACGACAATTGGCTATATGCATCCAGCATTACCAGCGACGCGCACAATGTCGTCTGTCCACGTAGTGGGAGGCCTACCTACGCTGCGTCTTCCATTTCGTGGTCGTCACTCGAGCACCTTTCGACCCCATCGGTCATCGGTTCTTCGAGCGATGTGGCTTGCCCATTGCCACTTCAACTTGCAGATTCTGAGAGATATGTCGGTGACCTTAGTTCTTCAGCGAATCTCCTCAATAAAAATATAGCCGACCGAAAATTTATTGAACCAATAACAGTAGATATTCGTCTTGCTCTGCATTTCAAAGATTCGCTGAGTGCAATCGCCGCGAATAAGACTCGTTTGTATTGCGTTCACAGCAGCAATCCGTACTGTTCATGCAGTTTATTTATACGTTCCACTGTACAAAGTAAATTGCTTTATATTGCCCAGCCTTAGCTGGAAATTTACAGCGAGATTCTAGGCATATTTGAAATTGTAAACTTGCTAGCTTCATCAGTATAACTATGTATGTTTTCTTTGCGAGAATGTATCCGTATTGTATTTCTGGAACTAGATGTAGTAAGTTTTAGCTTTGTTCACGTAAGTACATACAATAGACATATATATTTTTATTCATTCGTCTTTGTGCGATTGTTACAAGCTTTCGGTGAAGGAAAACATCGTGAGGAAACCCGCATGTCTGAGAAAGCCTAACTAGATCTGGTCGAATGACGTGTGAAGTCCGCCTACCGGCACTTGGCCAGCGTGGTGGACTATGGCCTAAGCCCCCTCATCTTGAGGGGAGGCCCGTGCCCAGCAGTGGGACATAAACAAGGGCTGGTATTTAATATTTATTTGAATTCAATTGTGCTTTTTTCCGTACCCGAAGTCCGTCCTTCCGTCGTCAAATATACATCGATGTTTTCCATACATTCATTGTTTTCATAAAGCTCAATTAACACCAGAACGGCAGCGGCCGGCAGCGCACTTTCAGTGTGAAAAAATTTTAAACTTTATCTACAATACGTAAAAGATCAGTATCGCTTGAAAAACGAGGCGCGCGGGCGGTCGTGAGCGTCACCGGTACGGTGTGGCACGGTGTGGCACGGTGTGGCACGGTGTGGCACGGTGTGGCACGGTGTCGTACGGTGTCGTACAGTGTCGTATAGTACAGAGGGAGAGTGAAGTTTCACTTCTTCCGCGCGGAGGGACTCCACGCACGCACATTTTTTTTTTGTTTTAGTATTTGGTTTATAGACTGTAATTCGTAACTGTAGTTAAAGTTGTTGGTATCTGCTATACTTTAACAAACTATAAGATAAAAACCATAGATTTAAAATTTTTCACTATATATAATATCTTTGATAAAAACCAAGCTTTTAAATAATTTATTTTATTTTTTACACTTTAAAGCTGAAGTTTAAAGCGCCAAAAGAATCGAAGGTAAGGCACCTAAACGTCCTTTACAAAATGTCAAATTATTAAGATCTTAATTAAGATAAAACGTTACACTTTGAACTGAAAATTATGCAAAGGGCTCCACAGGGTTCGCACCAAATGTGATAATGTCACACGTGCCGATGTTACTCGTGATAACTTTGGGAAGATGGATACTTTTATATTTTTCAAATTCCTCAGAAAAACTGCGTTTGACCCGCGATTTGACTTTTGAATCGTCATTTTTTTAAAAGCTACCACCGGATCACAACGCGGCCTCAACTGAGAAGATCCGGCAAGAAACTCAGCGGGCTTGTAATTTTTTCACTTTTTTTAAAACATTGTTTTGTTACAAATGAATCGACATTAGCGATAGTGTGTCCTGCCGTTCGAAACAAGCAAGGGAGAAAAGAAGAAAACAATAAATTACGACAAAAATTACAACAAACTAAAAGGACAAAGGGATAGTAGTCGGACCAGTCCCCCCAAGCAGCACCCGCGCACGAGTTGACTCGAGCAGCAGCCATCACTCCAGCCATTGAAAGTCCATTGGTAGGGTTGAATATGACGTATTGATTGAACCCTACCAATTGTTTTTGGCTGGCCTGTCTGCCACCTATCAGAAAGGTTCTCGAATGGCGACCACGAACCGGAAGACGCAGCGTAGACCTCCCGCAGGTAACCGGTGGATGCAAACAGCTAATTGTCGTTAGTATTGTTACGTGTTACGTATTGTTACGTATAAGGTTATATTAAATTGTCAACCTCACAGGTCCATCTTAACAATAATAATTCACGACTGCTGTGTATGACAAAGAAGTGATAACCTACTAGTTACACGAATACTACTATAGAGGCGCCACCAGTAGGTAAATAAATATGGATAATATCAATCTATGTGAGTTGTTGGCAAAGATGGAAGAGAGAATTACTACTAGTATTAATAAGAATATTGATAAAAACATGTATGAATTACAGCAGGAGCTACGAAATGTAAATATAAAGACTGAAGAACAAGAGAAAAGAATTAATCACATAGAAAAACAACTAAGAACAAAAAACTTAATTTTCTTTGGAGTGGAGGAGGGCGAGAAGTCATATGAGGGCCTAGAACTGAAGGTACTGAATATAATAAACAAATCTATGAATATAATTTGCTCAGAAAGAGACCTCGAAATAGTCAGAAGAATGGGAAAAAGAGAGGTAGGCAAAACTAGACCCATCAATATAATTCTATCTACGCTGGGCTTAAAAATAAAAATACTCAAAGCGAAGAGTTGCCTACAGGAAACTAATATCTATGTAAAGGAAGACTATCCCCCTAAAATACTGGAAATACGAAAAAAACTACAAGAACAGCTCAAAAAAGAAAGGGGCGAGGGAAAAAATGCAATATTAAAATATGACAAAATAATAATACTTAAGGAAAAACGATCGATTTCGCAAAGTGAAACTGCCAGTAAAAAAAGGCCGCTTACTATAACGCCACCTAAGCAAACCAAAGATGCTATCTGCGCTTCCACCTCCACTGGTAACACCTCACGATTGGAGATACAAATAAATAAGAAAAACAAAACATCTTCACATGATATACGACATTTCGTCCAACCATCAGCAAAAGACGCTAAAAACAAAACAACAAATATAATGTCAAACCAATAGCAACCAAAAGGTCAATCCTGCAGTAGTACTACGCGCCAAATAATGGAAGAAGAAAGAACATATAATACAACTACCACAAAGCTCCCAAGCCGGTTAGTCACCGTGGGAGTTCATGACTATCACCCCCCCCCCCTACCAACAAAATAATTACCTGAAAGAGTCGCATAGAACACCCAACTTCGCACAATATTCACCAACTAATACACAAACAACGAGGAAAAAACAAACACGTCCATACCTAAACATTTTAACACTAAATACGAGAACCCTGCAATCAAACGAAAGACTTGAAGAATTAAGACAAGCACTTAAAAGTATAAAATGGGACATAGTGGGGCTATGTGAAACTAAACGATTTGGTGAAGAAATTATAGAATCCGATGATATTATATTTTACTACTTTGGAAAAACAAAAGGACTCTATGGAGTAGGTTTTTGCATTAATAAGAAATGGAAACAACATATTGTAGAACTCCGTGGTATTACAGATAGATTGGCACTTCTAACCCTCAAGATTTCAAATAAACAAAATTTACACTTACTTCAGGTATACGCCCCTACGGATATGGCGACCGAAGAAGATGTTTTCGAGTTCTACAGTACTTTAAAAGAGACATTTAACGGTCTAGACACCAACAATAATATGGTTATGATAATAGGTGACTTTAATGCGAGAATTGGCAAGAGACAACATTTCGAACACCAAATAATTGGCCAACATTCAACAGATAAGAGGACTAAAAACGGTCAACATTTGATAGACTTTTGTTCAGAAAACAAACTGAAAATATTAAATACTTATTTTAAAAAACTTAAGAACAGACGATGGACTTGGCTTTCACCTGACTCAAATACAAAAATAGAAATGGATTTTATGTTAAGTAAAAACCTATTAGGAATACATGATATAGGTGTCATAAATCATTTGCCTTTCTACACTGACCATCGTGCCTTAAGATGCAAATTAGACGTAACAAATAAACTATCAAGAAGAAAAATAAATAATAATAGCTATAATTACAAGAAAACATGCTATAACAATAATAAACAAATCGATTTCTATAGAGAAAATATATCTTCAATTCAACAACTACTAAATGATAACCAGACAATACAAGAAAAATACAATATAATATCTAATGAAATTAAGTTATCAGCACAAAAACATCTGATATGTAAAGATACTATCGATAAAAGTACGTTTTTCTCAGAAGAAACTTTAAAGAAAATCAGGGAACGCTCTCAACTCAACAGCAAGCCGCAAAGATCTAAGATAGAGAAAGACTATTTGTGGAAATTAAACAAACTTGTAAAAAAACTAATACGAAAAGACCTTAGAAAACAAGAAAATAAAGCAATAGAAAAATTCATTAAGGAAAACACGTCAGTAGTGAAGTTAGACCGACATTTAAATTCAGATAAAAATGGATTCCACATATAAAAACAAGAAAAAAGAATAACACACACAAAGTTTTGAGCAACAGAAAAGATATAATAAAAGAAGCTACATACTTTTACGCAAATCTATACAAAAGTCAGCTCTCTACACAACACATTTCAGAGCTCACACCGGCACTAAACAATAATGAGCAAATAACACCCATTTTAAAAAGTGAAGTGTCGAAAGCAATAAATTTGCTCAAAAATGATAAATCGGCCGGCGATGAAAATATACCAGCAGAGTTTCTTAAACTAGGGTGTCAGCAATTGTTTGAATGTCTTACGGATTTATTAAACCAGATATTATTAAAAGAGGAGATGCCGGAACAGTGGTTAACATCTACGATAGTACTCTTATTCAAGAAAGGAAATATGTCTGAAATTGATAACTATAGACCAATAACTCTAATTAGTAATATCTACAAAGTTTTCTCTTTAATCATTCTTGCGAGGCTGACTCCAATGTTAGACTGTAACCAACCTATCGACCAAGCTGGCTTTCGTAAAGGATTCAGTACAATTGATCACCTTCATGTTATGCAACAACTAATTGAGAAGGTATCAGAATACAAACAACCACTCTCTATCTCCACCATACTCACACCATATTGCATTTATTGACTTTACCAAAGCGTTTGACTCTATCGAACACTGCTATCTATGGCTGGCACTGGAGATGGATGGAGTACCTCACAACTACATAAGACTAATTAAGAACATGTACGAGAAGTCAACGGCAAGAATAAGATTAGATCAACTGGGTGATACATTTAGTATTGACAGGGGAGTTAAACAAGGGGACTGTATGTCTCCTAAATTTTTTAACTCACTTTTAGAATATGTTTTCAGGAAACTAGATTGGGACGAAATTGGTGTAAACATCAATGGCAGATTTCTGTCGAATATACGTTTCGCTGACGATATAGCACTGTTTAGTAATACTGAGGATAGCCTGCAAACAATGGTATCAGAGCTTAATACTCTCTGTAAAGAAGTTGGCCTACATATGAATAAAAAGAAAACAAAAGTTATGTCAAATACAAGTAAGCAGCTGTCTATCAACTTAGAAGGTGAAAATATAGAGTCAGTCGACAGTTTCACATACCTTGGGCAACATATATCATTCCAAACTACACACTCAATCGATATTGACAAAAGAATCAGCAACACCTGGAGGCGGTACTGGCAACTCAAATACATTTTTAAAAACAAGAAGATATCATTAAAATGGAGGGCAAAAGTATTCAATCTATGTTTATTGCCTATACTGACATATGGCGCACAAACCTGGGCACTAAAGAAAGAAGAAAGTAAGAGAATTAAGGTAACACAAAGAAAGTTAGAAAGAAGCATACTTGGTATCAAATTAATGGACAAAGTGCGAAACAAAACAATAAGAAAGCAAACTAATACAATGGATGCTCTGAAACACGCCAAAAAACTCAAATGGAAATGGGCTGGACACGTTATGAGGCTGACAGACGACCGCTGGACGAGGGAGTGCACGGTGTGGTGCCCTCGCTATATCACACGTAGTCGCGGCAGACCACGGACCAGATGGCGTGAAGAAATAGAGAAATTCAATGGACTCGGCGTACTCTGGACCAGATTGGCCACAGAGAAAATACTTTGGAAAAGGAGGGGGGAGGCCTTTGCCCAGCAGTGGGATGACCTATAAAAGTCTAAACCTATTTTATTAATTTTGTAAATTCTGTTAATTTTGCATGTATTTTATAGGAGGCTTAAATAAATAAAAAAAAAATTGTTACGTGCGGGTGGGTATTAAAATGGCGATCAACGTAAACGATTTTATTCCACGTACAATCACACTGTATACAGTATACACACAAGGCACAGTAGTTCGAGTCGCACAGTACTTCACAGAAGTTCAAAGTCGTCGCAAAGGTCGCCGGTCCATTCTCTTCGATCACTTCCTTGAGATGTCTCCGCTGTCACTTGTAAACACAAACTGTGTTCGGACGCCTCGGTGCATCTTATATAGTTAAATTAATAGAGGGGTGGAAACAACGAGAATTTGCTAGTAAGTAGGTACCTACTGATATCTAGTACATTCGTGAGGCCACACAATAGAGGCGACAGTTCGAGACGTAAACGAACAATGGACCAGGGGGCCAACTGTCACCTTTAATGAAATAACATTAATTCAATAGAGTTTTGTTTTGAGCTTATATTCACTTTACTCTTAAAAATACTGTGACCTACGCTGTACATGCTTAATACAAAACCAAATAGTGCGGAAAAGAATAAAGGATATAATACAAATTGTCTATGGCCTGCTGAGGTCAGAAAGAAATGACGCTATACGCGAGCACGTAGCGCTTTCTCTTTCATATGACGTTCCAAATTACGATTTTGGGGAGAAACATTAATAAATTATGTCTAAGAATATTTGCTTTAAAAAAATATTTAAAAGTTGTTATATTTTAATAATTATTCATATATTTATTATGTACAATTGTATAACTTCAAAATGTAAAAATAAAAAGAAAATTACAAAATATGTATGCCGATATTTAGATAAGTAAATTTAAAGTGAATTGGAACGGAACCCTAAAACAAAAAAGTGGGCACACCAATGTTGCCAGATTGGCCCTTAGGCGAACAATTTTCGGCCTTTCGGAATGTACGTTGGCAGCCATCGGGTTTGAGCAAATCCATCCAAAACATTGGTTTGATTGTCATATTTCTATTGGTTTAGTGTGGCACCCACAGAAATCTAAATAACATGGGCCACCATGTTATTTAGATTTCTGTGGGTGCTCAAAGTCATGCAACAACCTACGCTTGGAGTTTTTTGACGAGATTGAAGTGGCAATGGGCAGGCCACATTATTCGAAGAATGATGAACTGAGGACAATGTGGAAGGAAGTTTCTTAGGTCCAAGGTAACCAATCCGAGGCAGGCGACGTCGCGGTGTAGATCCTGCGTTGTCGCAAGTAACGCGACGGTGCAGGGGACGGGAGACCTTCCCCGGGAGGGACGGGTGCTCTAGCAAGCGTCCGGTGTTGGAGGGATTCTGGTGAGGTCCGATCGGTGTGCCCAAAGTTCTACAGCGTCGATGAAGGCCACCGGGAAAGTTTTAGTGGATAAAAATCCCACATCCCCCGGCCTGCACCGTAAGGAAAACATTTTGAAAGTTTCCTCCCAGACAACAAAAATAAGCAGGCCTACCACTAGAGTGACCGCTGACATTATACAAGTCGCAGGATGCAAATAGACAAGTGTCGTTCTTTGTGGTGTTCCGGGGAGGAGGCCTATTTCTAGAAATTTTCCGGCTGATTATGATGATAAAAAGGCATAAATTCCTAATATGAATTAATACGCACAACTAATGCGAATCTAACAATATGCAAGTTAGAAACCATTAAGATAAGCAATCGTGCCAAAGAAATAGTACATACATTGAATATAATCTTTTATATTCGGCCTTTCCTACCAAAAAATCGGCCCTTTCCCGTAAAGCTTTCGGCTTTCGGCCATTCGATTCATCTGCTGGCAACACAAACATTGGCACTGGGACGGAGACAATACATATTTATTTATCTCAGTTTTCGTTTTCGGTGCCTAAACAAATGAGATAAAACAAATGGAATTAGTAATCGAAAAATTATGGCGGCATATATAAACGGCCGGCGGCAAACAAACAAACTGTGTTCATAGAATTAGAATTTTCGCTATGGAAACAAGGTAAGGATTAGTCATAGTTGAACATAATTAAAACAATGAACATGTATTTTCTATTAATGAAATGATTACGTGTAAGCTAAATCGTGTTTTATTATTCATCTTGCAGAAGTAAAGTTCACTACTACCATCATACGTCCGGGGCCACCTCCGAAACGTGAAGGATTTGTTAGAACAAATCCTCTTGAGTTTGTTGATATTTAAGTATTTTAAGTTTCTAGCCCTGCTGCAGTGGCTCAAGCAGCTAGCAGCAGCTGTTATTGCATTCATTGTTAACTCTTTCAGAAAAAAATTTGAAATTTTTTGTTTACTGGGATCACTGCACTTGGATCTATCCAAGTGCAGTGATCCCAGTAAACAAACATTTTATCATAATTATTCTGAGTTCACATACGGTTCAAACGACGGAATAGTAATTTTAATGCATTATAGGCTATAAATTCTGACAAATAGCAGATTAATTTACCCAAAGGCTAGCCGCACACTGCCATGTCAATATTCTACAACCCGTCCGACTTAACTGTGCACCTCGCTGGATTGCAACTTCACACCGCCAGGTGCACACTTAAATCGTACGGGTTGTAGAATATTGACAATATTATTGACAGTGTGCGGGCTACCAAAGGGGTAGACTGTGGTACCTTAGTGCATCCATCAATACTTTATTTCTAATCATAGTGTGCCGCAGATATAATAATTATTGTTGAATAGGATCCTATTCACTTAGCAACTCTGTACTAAAGAGTGACTAAGTACATACAACAGCATTAAACATTTGTGTGTGTCAGTTGGCCTCAACCATAATAAAACATGAAGATTCTATAATAAAAGCAAACCAGCCTTGTTTGACTGCAACTCGGTTTCAAAAAATGTTAACTTATACTTACTTTTATTCTCTTGCTGTTTAGTATCTAAGTTTTGTTTATTTAAGCATAATCTATCATTATTAAATGAGCTATACACCTAATGTTTTTTGAAAAACATGTAAGTAGTGCATAGTATTAATCTGTTAGTGACAATTTGAAATAAAATAAAAATCTCCCTAAAAATAACATGTTTTATTGCATATTTACATCAATATTTATAAATTACCTTATGTATTAAAGTATGTACACTATGAGTTACTGACTACTAGATATTGGTCTAGTGGTAGGACACCCTGGCCCTTGGAGTAATAATGTTCTGTGCCCTAGCCGCTACCCAATACTTTATGGGCACATTTCCCACGTTATCTGGGTGTTTTTTATATCTATAAAAGGATGGAAAAAGTATATAAGTATTTGTATCAGTTGTCTGCTTACCATAGTACAGGCTCTACCTGCATCAGATGACTGTGTGTGGATTGTCCCAGTATTATTATGTTATAACCTTAGACTTCTATTATAGTAGTTAGTTACTTATGTATAGATAAATAAATACCTAACCAAAATGAAAATAAAAACGGTATATTACTATCAAACTACAACAGTCTCCGAACCAGGGGGAATCACTAACCGTTAAACCCTGCTGCAGAGCCATATAAATTTCTTTCTGACTATTCGCTGGTATTATTGTGTGGATGTTTTAATCACAACTTCGTTGTTTCACAGTTATGTTAGCTGCACACATTGTGTATTACACGATGCTTATAGCAAGCTTTAATACAATTGGATGTTGCATCCATATTGGGAAGCAATATCTGGATGATTTATAGTCCATTGGTACACATACAAGTTTTATGAGATTCACAACTATAATATTATCTACACTTATTATTTGCACAAATCGTCAAGTCCATTGTTGTAGGCTTCTTCATCAGACGGAGATTTACGGCGTTCGCTTGGATTATTCGTTAGGATCTTAGGTTCTTTAAGTTCGTGTTTTTTGGCTTCTACTTAAGTGAAGTGGTCACTCACGAAGCTGCATACGACGCAGCTTTCGTTTATTATTAGTTTCAGCGTAAACAGCATCCAAAAACTGTAATAATTCGTTTGCTTGATCACCATCTGAAACCAAACTTACTTATTACAACACGTAGATACTAAAGTAATATTTATACAAATAAATAAGTTTGACTAACTTTAAATGTCCCCAAAACTATTTTTTGTAAGTAAGTCAGCGTTTTTCATCTAGAATTTTACAAAATAATGTTATAGCAGTCGCCGCCGAGCAACTTTTTTATGATGGCTAATTTTGACAGAAAACAATATTGTTAGCTATCAAAAGCCACGTCACAGTACATTGTAATGCTGTTTGGGCATGTTTTAGTGAAGAATTTAACCTTAATTTAGCCAAAACTTCTTAGAAAACAATGTTATTTAAGCACCCAAATAAGATTAGTTTTTGGACGTACCAGTAGGAAAAGTCGATCTAATATTGTATTAGCGCTGCTAATAGAGGTGACAGTTGGCCCCCAGGACAGTGAACTTTTAGCGAGCAATAGGTAGGTGAGGGAACGTTCTAGAGGATGGATTACTTTCTATCGACAATTCTAGATTTTTCTATACGGGTCGATACTAGACCTATATACTAACAATGCATTTAATGATCATACCAATTAAGTAATAATTAAATGAATAATGAACACTTTTATCTGTCGGGTTTAATATGTTCAGCAGTGGACGTCTTCCGCTTGGTGATGATGATGACTCACAAGTCACTAATTAAAAACTTCGCCTTCTGGATTTAGTTTTAACCTGTAAGTAACTTCTCGATTTATTTTTATTAATATTCTTTTGGTACCTACTAGAAGTACTAGTATGTTACTGTGTTTTTATTGGATCAGTTATGCCGGCTCTACACTCGCGCGTGAAGTCGCGCCGTGAATTCACGCCGTGCCGTGAATAAACGCCGTGATCCGCGCGAGAACTGTGTCCCTCCACACTCGCAAAGCTTCACAGTCTTGTTCGCGACTTTGATGGACGACGACGTGATTTCTAGTGCCACTCCCTACGATTTCTTGTACGCTACTGCGGAAAACTGCGAGTGTGGATGCGTTCACGTTCGCGTGCCGCAAACCCTTTGTCGCGGGCCAAAAAACTGACACTGATCAGGGAACGGTGCGAAGCGCGAACGAGAAGGCGTGAACAACATCCACACTCGTGATTCGCAGTTTTCGCGGCCTTTCGCGGCCGTTCGCGCCGCGAGTGTGGAGCCGGCTTTATACTATTGGTTCCATCATGCATTGCAAAAGGGCGCAATTACCGTTATCTTTGATGTGTGATCCGGGGCAAATGAAACAATGGAGGTGGGAAATGCGCCAACAATTTGTCTCTCGCTGACGGAAAGGGGGCACTCGCGTATGCAAATTACATGATTCTGAACGCACTTTGAATTTCCAAAAAAGGCAACGTGTTTCCGAATTTGTATTTTGTACGATTTCCTTTACGCAAATAATAAGTAAAGTTTATGCGACGTAAAAGACGAAAGGTGTCTCGTTTTAATAAAAATTACACCTTATTACTTGGTAATAAGGTTCAGCGGTCATCAATTGCGTACTCCGCGGACGCCCAAACGAAAGTCGCTTAATTAATTTCCCTAAATACTTTCCAGGGCTGTCACGTGATTACATAAATTTAAAGTACAGGAAATAGGATATTTAATTTAAATGTCAGATGCCATTTGTTTATGTGCCAATAAATGATGAAACTAGTCCTCCTGGCCAATACAACCACAGCGGCCAATCTTTCACAAGATCAGCGTAGATATTATAGTGCACAAGTGCTTGCGTAGACACAAGTGCACTACATCTTCCTTAACTCTCACAAACCGATGGGACGGATGAGTGACACGACCGGGGCGAAGTCAGGCGCAGGACCAACTTTTGACATGCCCATCCGACTTTACAGGCAATCAGGTGATCGGCCTGCCCTAGCCAGTGAACCAACTACACAAAGACGTTGCTTCCCGCGAGATTTGAACCCGCTACCATCGATTTACAAAGCAAGCGGTTTCCTGCTGCGCCACGGAGGCTACTATATTAATGTATAGTAATTAGAATTAGACCCGTGGAGTGCCGGGTTAGAATTGCATCCCTCCATCTTCTCTCGTTAGGTGTTGTAAGAAGCGACTAAACGAGAAAGGGAAGACGGGCAGCAGCGTCTTTTTTTGGATTTATCTTCCACCTATACTGCGATCCCCAAGCCACCTGCCAAGCGTGGGGATTATCGCAAACCCTCCCTTCAAAGGGGGAGGCTTTTATTCAGTCGTGGACGTCTTTCGGCTGCTAATGATGATGATGAATTAGAACTATAGACTTTTTGGATAAGGAGTTCGGAGTTACTTTGTGCAATGCCAAATCCTTAATGAGGAGATTCGCCCAAAAACCAAGGTCACCGACATAGCTCGCAAAATCTGCAAGTTGAAGTGGCAATGGGCAGGCCACATCGCTCGAAGAACCGTTATTCGATGGGGAAGAAACGTTCTCGAGTGGCGACCATGGACCGGAAATCGCAGCGTAGGTAGGCCTCCCACTGGCGGCGGGGTTGCAGCCGCCGTCCCAGTCAGCACTGTAACTAGTTCCCGGTGGGGCTACAATGCGCCCCCCGGCGGTGGGCTCAAAGGCAAGGCACTGAGGCAGATCCCACCAGAGAGCCCGGATGTCCCCTTCTCATGTGCCGATGCGACAGCGTAGGTTACAGTGGGTAAGTCCACATACCCAGGTTGAGCCCCACAGCTCCCGGGGACATTTCGAAAGTTTCCCCCGCGAAAAAAAGGGACCTTATACAACATCGAGGGTTAAAAAATCAAAGCCGACGGAAACAGTCAACGATGACGTTGAAAGTAAATAGGAAAATATTTTCCCTTCTACTGAAATAATAATGTATTTTCGTAAAAGATGTCTCTCTACCATTAAGAACGGAAGCTTCAATAATGTTGACTCCTAATTAGTGCAGTTACGTATTGTAATAAACGCTACAAAAAAGGCTCAAAGAAACCCACATGGTTTTATTAATGTAGACGGCTCTCTTTGATGGAATTGTTATAGGTACGGTAAGTAATATAACATATCCTGGAGAAACAGAAATGGATGTTGATTTATGTACTTTTTTTTTTGGGTTTATGTACCTACTTAAATAAAAATATGAATAGATATAATAAAGAGAGGTTTGGCAGTGCGGGTGTATATATTGGCGGGCCTGTTGGTCTAGTGTTTATTTTTTATACAAGTAAGTTACACCACACAGTTGTATTGTCCGTTTTTTTTTAACACTTTATATATTTTTTTATCTGTTTATTTATTTATAGGCCTGCTGCTTTTCGTTTTTACATGCAGTTTTTTGCATACATAGGGTAATACCAAATACATACTTATCTATTTTTTTTTCACCATTTAGATATTTTTTATATTTTATTATTTATATTTTGTTTTTATTTTCAGTCACTTTTTTAAGTATGTATTTAAAGAAAAAAAAGTACGTATAAAAGTATTATTATCAGTGTCTAGTACAGGCTCTGTCTAGTTTGGAATCAGATGACCATGTGTACATTGTCGTACAATTGGTATTGTTAATTTAAAATCAGACTGATTCACAAATATACGCAGCTTGAATGAGTACTTCTACCTTAGAGAAGAAGCAAACAGATTCAAGTAGCATTGTGGTCTTACTATAAAACCTGACTCACACACAACCGCAGCAACTCCGAGTACTTTATGGAGTGGCTAAGGGCACGGCTCATTCCCTTTGGTGCAAGTGCAGCGATTTACAGCTTTCCTCTTGATTAGCTAGTATTTTTACTATTCATTGTGTGAACATTTTTAAACCGATACCTATATGGGATAGATGGCCTATCCTTTGTGGTCGCTGGACTGGTTTGACATTGTTAAATATTATGCTTGTGCTGCTCAATTCTCACGATTATTTATACTTGTAGTACTGTTCCGTATTTCTCGGTCATTATCACGAATTTTTTAAAGAATTTTCTAAGAAATCTGAAATAAAAAGACATTTTTTGACTAATTCCCCCACTATTACCCACACCACTCGCCATGGGGATGGGTGGGGACCCAAACCGATGAGTCGCGCGCGCTTCCATTTTTATCTCATTATCTGTTTTCGTGCAGTATCGTTCGTTACACGTCTCAGTGGTTACTATTTTTCTTTTTTATACAGAGGATTTATTATTTATAATTATTATATTATAGTGTAAGTGTTTATAGTGTAAAAAGTGTCTTTAAAAATGGGTAGAAAGAGGAGACATCGAGATAGTAGTGAACGTTTACTGAAAAAATTACGACGTGAATTGCGGAAACGTCGGCGAACATCGTACTCCAGCAGCTCCGACTTGTCATCGGGTGAGTCTTTTTTTATTTTTTGCATTAATATTTTATGTGCCTTTGTGTAAAGCTTTATATTACAGTACATATAGTTTATTATTTTATACGGTAATAAAATAAATCTACCATCAAAAAAAAAAAAAGTGAGTGAACAGTACTTTTAGGACTGCTACCTTCACGACCATAAGATCATAGACAGTGTACAAAATTCGACACTGTGCGATACTTATGATGCATGAACCATAAAATCACTGGTGTTTAAACTACTGTCTATTTTCTAGACAAGACTTATATTTTAGTGATGCGAACAGTACACTGGGACTGTTACCTTCACCAATACTTTATAGGTAGTATACATAATTCGATATTACGCAGTAATTTGAATGTATAAGTCTATAGTGATGCGAATTATTTTCGGGATCATTTCCTTCACGATTTTGACTACACCGTTTTTGCCTTCCAGGCTCTGAAGCGGACGAATACGTTCCCTATTATGAGTGTTCAGATGTAGAACAAAATATGGAAGACAGTCTTGCGTACCTCCTGTACCTGACGAAACCATATTGCCAATCGCACCTACTGTATTGGAAGAGTTAGCATCGCAACCGTCCACTTCTGCTACAGTTGAAGAAGGGTCCGATAAAAACGATGAAGTGATTGTCTCTGAACATTTAGATGAAGATATACTTACTCTTTCAGGCGATGCACCAAAGGAAGAAACTCCGGTAGGTAAAGACATTCATACAGATATTGCCACAAGGTTGCTCAACGTTATATAAAATGGTTTGAACAAAGAACAAAAAGTAAAAATTATAGACAATTATCCAATCCCTGGCAACTGTCAACTGTTCAAGGCACCGTTGCTGAACGCGAAAGTCAAATCTGCAATATCTGAAGCTCTGTTGAACAAAGATTCCTCACTGGCTGCACGACAAGGCCAATTAGGTGTTGTTTTATCAGCTCTAACTAATGTCATGAATATATTGGCTACAGAAAAATCGGAGTTCAATCAAACTCTGTTAAAACATATAAGCGATGCCTGTCGCTTATTATGTGACACCCATTACATTGATACAAAACTTAGACGAAATTTTTTAATTTCTACCCTCTATAACAAGTTGAAAGATACTTTAAAAGAATCTAAGCGTGATAAATACCTTTTCGGGTAAACGTTACCTGAAAACTTAAAAGCCTCAAAAGCCATTACTAAATCAAGCCAAGAGTTGAAATCTTGTCACAAAACCTAAACCTACAACACAAAATAACTGACCTACCAACCCTGGCAACCATTTAAACTGGAAACACCCGCAGCCGAATACACAGGGCATGATAAGGAAAAGAACATCGACAGTGCATCGGACTGCGGGCCCATCGACATCTGCTCAACAGAACGACACGAGGCGCAAACCAATGTCGTCACATGCCAGCCGCAACAATGCCCACTTCAGGAGTCACCGGAGGCAGTAGTTACTCAGGTAACTAAATTAGCAGGTAGGTTACAATATTTCTCACATGTGTGGCACACACCCACAAACGACCCAGGTATACACTCCTGGATCGAAAGGTATAAAATACCCTTTACATTATTACCTGTACAGGGTGATTATCCTAAAAATAAACCTACTAATCAAAGTGATTTGTTGCATTTTCAGACTGAGATTAGTAAATTATTAGATAAAGGTGCTATTTCCCAGTGCAGCAGAGTTGATGGAGATTTTTTGTCTAGTATATTTCTTGTGGATAAACCAAATGGTGATAAAAGGTTTATTCTAAATTTAAAAAAGCTAAATAAGTTTATTAGTCCCCACATTTTAAAACGGAGGATTTGAGAACCGCCATAAAACTAATAACGCCAAATTGCTATGTGGCCTCTATTGCTTTAAAGGACGCATATTTTTTAATACCCGTACATATAAGTTTTAGAAAATACTTACTATTCCAATTTGAGCAAAAATGCTATGAATTTAATTGTTTACCATTTGGCTTGAACACTTGTCCGTTGGTATTCACAAAAATTATGAAACCAGTCATGGAACATTTACGTTTGCATGGATATCTATCTACCATCTACTTAGATGACATATTATGTATTGGTAACTCATATAATGATTGTACAAAAAATGTAAATAATACAATACTACTCCTAGAAAATTTAGGATTTATCATTAATTATGAAAAGAGTTCTATTTGTCCAAATACCACCTGCAATTTTTTAGGATTCGAATTAGATACAATAAACTTCTGTGTAAAACTTCCTCAAGAAAAACGCGACCGGGTAAAAAAGGAATTGGAAAAATTTCAAAATTTCAAAAAATGTAAAATTCGAGAATTTGCTAAGTTTATAGGTCTTTTAATATCAATCTGTCCAGGAATTGAATATGGTTGGTTACACACTAAAATATTTGAGAGGCAAAAATATTTAAGTTTAGGCAATGGTCAAAATTACGATAAAATAATGAAAATTGATCAAAATATAATAAAAGACGATTTAGATTGGTGGTAAAATAATATATCAGGGTCTTCTTGCCTCATCCGTTACCCAATTTATAGTCGCGAGATTTTCTCTGATGCTTCATTGATAGGCTGGGGTGCATCTTATGCAAATAAAAAAGCCAATGGGTTTTGGACAAAAGAAGAGAGAAAATATCATATTAACACATTAGAATTGTTAGCAGCTTTATTTGCCCTACAAGTTTTTGCCAACAATGCATCTAACACACAAATCTTACTTCGAGTAGATAATACTACTGCAATATATTGTATTAATCGTATGGGTAGCGTTCAATTTCCTCATTTAAATGAAATAGCCAGAAATATTCGGAAATTCTGTGTATTCATTTATGCATCATATATAAAATCATCTGAATCACGAAAGTTGCAAACTGAAACTGAATGGGAATTAGCTCCCTACGCTTTTTTGCAGATAACTCAAAATTTTGGGGTTCTTATTTGCCAGTAGATCCAACGCGAAATGCAAAAGATATGTATCTTGGAAAGCTGACCCTTATGCATTTTGTATTGATGCTTTTACGATTAATTGGAATAATCAAATATTTTACGCGTTCCCTCCTTTTGCCATTATTCTCAAAACTTTAAATAAAATAATAGCGGATAAAGCTATGGGCATAGTAATTGTACCTAACTGGCCTACCCAGCCATGGTATCCACTTTTCAAAAAGATGGTAGTATCAAAGATATTATATTTTAAACCTAGTACTAATTTGTTACTCTCTGCTGATTCCAGGTTACAACACAGTCTACACAAAAGTGCCCCCCCCCCCCCCTGCTGTTGATATCATGATTAACTCTTTAGCACCAAACACTCAAAAACAATATGATTGTTATTTAAAAGAATGGTTTAATTTTTGTGTAGATCATGATATAGATTATTTAAATGCGTCTGTCCCAAAAATACTTTATTTTTTAACGAAACTTTACAATTCAGGGTATCAATATCCCAGATTGATTGAGTCTTAATTGTTGTAAATCTGCTTTATCTTACATTTTAGGTCGATCTATTGGTAATGACGACAGAATCACCAGATTCATGAAAGGTGTTTACAGAACTCATCCACCACAACCGAAATATAAATTTACGTGGAATGTAGATATTGTGTTAGATTATTTATCAAAAATCTATCCCAACGAGGAGCTTAGTCTCGAATTACTATCTAAAAAATTTGTAACATTAGCTATTGTAACAGCTCACAGGGTCCAAACGTTGACCAAAATTGAAGTTGAAAATATAATTCTTGACCCTCGTTGTATAACAATTAAGATTTCAGAAACTATTAAAACATCAAAACCAAATACTTGTCAACCTTTGCTAAAATTGCCATATTATAATGAGAAACCACAAATTTGTCCAGCACGGACGCTTTTATGTTATAAAAATAAAACTGATACATTGAGAACTTCTAGCAATCTGTTTATTAGCTATAGAAAACCTCATTCAAAAGTGACAAGTCAAACCCTAAGTCATTGGATAAAAGACGTGCTTCACAAGAGCGGTATCGATGTCTGTCTATAGCTCGCACAGCACGCGGCATGCGTCTACTTCAAAAGCAAAAGCTGTTGGCGTGACTGTAGACACTATTAGAAAAACTGCAGGGTGAAGCACGTCATCTGTTTTCGCAAGATTTTACAATCGCGATATAATAAATCATTTAGATGATTCTTTTGCCCGCTCAATATTGCAATGACACCACGGACCCGAGTGCTCCAGAGAGTCGGTCAGGGCCCCCACCTCGGCGTGTCTTCGTCGGTCGAGTGGAAACCGAAGAGGGCCCGCAGGACTCAGCTCTGGCTTGCCTTAATTGGCCGTCCAGAGAGGAGCTGTTAGAGCTATATGCTCCAGGGGTAGAAGTGTTAAAGGGCATAACGCCGTGAGTAACTTCGGAGAAAGCGCAGCACACCTCTCAACACCCCTGAGTCACTCACACCGGCGTTGCTCTCTGTCGTCATCGGACGATCATTTGGGGAGCCCATCTAGTGGCTGGCAAGCCACCACTTGTCACAAAATAATTATGAACGTAATTATGGCAAGTGACCCTGGCCTTTGCAATAACCCAGTCGCCAGTCCACCAAATGCTCAATCCCATAAACCTAGAATTCTTTTCACATGCTTGCAATAGTGCCTACCACCTACCGAGGTCAACTGCTGTATTTTCATCATTGTGGCAGTTGACCCCGGGAGGTGATTTACACACCATTTTCTTCTTCTAAAACAGGCCTCTACGTGTTGGATCCGTCCCCACGCAAGCCTCCGGGCTAAGCCCGTGAGTAAATAAAACATAAAAATAATAATAAATACACTTTATTGTACACCAAAAGTTACATGTAAATTGAACAATACGTTGATGATATCGATGTACAAAGGCGGCCTTATCGCTAAAAAGCAATCTGTTCCAGGCAACCTAACTAGAAAATGAGAGAGAGAAACATAATGGGCAGTTGATGGTGCACTTCAATAAAACTAAAATTTTATTGTTGAATACAAGAAGAAGAAGAAAATAGAAAATATACATAATAATAATAATAATATAATAATAATAATAATAATAATAGTATAGTAGTATATAATATAAAATAGAAAATATATTTTATATTATATTATTATATTTTATTTTTATCTTAATTACCTCGTCTAATTACCTAATTGTGTGATTACACAAGTAGTTTTTATAGCGTTTTAATCATCCGAATTTAACATTTTTTTTAAAACTACCCGAGATCTCTCGAATTTGCGATCTTGAGTGGAGATTGCATTCATGGTTTACCCCTTTTAAATTGGTGAATATTATATATCGCCAAATCACGTTCGATTGCTTACTATTCTGATCTGTTTACAGTACTTACAGTACATACGACACTCTTCCAGACGGTACACTGTTAATTGTTTTTCTTATACTGTAGCTCCTGTTGTTGTTCATTGTTTAACAGCAAAAGTTTGCAGCGATGCAGCATTGGATAGTAGTATAGAATAAGGAGACATGACTATGCCGCAACTATTTCCCTTAACGTGGTAACTCGCAATGCAGAGGGGAATATAAAAACAAAGTTACTAATAGGGTTGCCAACGTTCCTCCACGATCTATCTATGTTCAACTATGGTTAAACATAGGTATACATACCCATTTAATTATATGTTTGATATTTTTATCACCTTGTGAACAGCAGAAAATATAGGTACTTACATCGAAATATATATAGTTTATTGTATCTGGCAACACATGATGTTAAATGCATAGGTACCATAAATTTTTTCTTAAAATCACCCTAACACCACTTCAGTCCCATTTTTTTTTGTTTCTTTTTTTTTCACTCAGTCCTTCCACCATCTCTTATTTTTGTATTTAACTAACCGATAACCCGTAAACAACACGCCTGTCTATAGACATCCAAGACATTAGATAATAAGTTTCTTGAGCCGTGAGCCCGTTAAAACCAGCTACAGTGCCGCCCTTCACGCCGGACCACAGTAATATTTACACACTGCTAATTGGTGGCAAAATAATATTAATGGTATCAAATAAAAAGCTTAACCATATCATCACTGTTATTTTCAGTAGGCAACCCTATCGGTCGGTGTAATTGCAGCTCAAGAGAATAAAATGATAAACATTAAGAAGTTGTACAGCGGCGGCGCAGGCAAATGCGAAATTAAATTGTGGCCGTGAAATAAAACATCAGCTTGCTCAACAACGACTGACTTTATTATCCCGTCTACCCGCCAATACAATGTAAAATACATAACATCTCTTCCTTTGAAAAGAAAAAAAAAAACAATAAAAAAAAAACAAATAAACGAAACAAAAAAGAATTTGAATGCTTTAACAAAATCACTAATTAAAACATGTAAATAAAAGACAGAGAAAAGAAAAAAGAATACATAACATTAAACATAAACTATTTTTGAAACATAGATCTTATACGGACGCGAGCCTTATGTGACTCTTCCCGACGCACGCGTTCTCCTACCTTAGCCAGAGGCTGTGGGTGATCACTTTTAATATCGTTTCCTTTAGCCGAATTGCCAACTTCATCACTTATCTGGCCGTCAGAGGTGTCTCCATCATCCCTCTCCTTCTCGTTACAGGAAGCAGAGGATGATGCACCTGGCGCGTCAGATGGCAATTTCGTAATGTGCCGCCTGTTACGTCTGTAAACCTTACCAGTATCGTTAGTAAGGAAATACGACCTTGGCTGTTCAGTTTTTGAAGCTACGTATAGTCGCTTTTTATTGGATCCGTCCGTTATCATGACCTCTTCGCCTGGTTGCAGTCCGGGCAATGCACGCGCATGTAAGTCGTAGTATTCCTTACTGCGCACTTTCTTTTTTATTATATTAGCATAGTCGAGACTATTATCACGTTCAGACTGAAATTTATTCTCATGCGCTGGTAACTTTGTACGCAGTCTTCTGCCCATCAACAACTGTGATGGAGAACCGATTCCGTCTCTGGGTGTCGCCCTTAGATTTAGAAGGCCTAGATAAAAATCCGCTCCTGTAGATAATGATTTTTTAATAATATTTTTTACCGTTCGAACTGATCTCTCACTTAATCCATTTGATTGTGCATAAAAAGGTGAGCTCGTCGTGTGAACGATTCCCCATTCTCTACAAAAATCACCAAATTCCTTCGAAGAGTAGCTGGGCCCATTATCAGTGACCAACTCTAAAGGAATTCCGTGTCGGGCAAACTGCTCTTTCAGGGCTCGAATAACCGCTCTAGAAGTTAGACTACTTAATGTATTTACCTCAATATAATTTGAGTAATAATCAACGAGAATCAAATAATATTTGTGAGCGTACTCACAGATGTCCGAGCCGACCTTTGTCCAGGGTACGCTGGGCACTGCGTGCGGTATCATCGGCTCCCTCGGCGGGCGCGCCGCATTCTCCGCGCACACGCGGCAGCGACGCACGGCGGCCTCCACATCGCGCGACATGCCACACCAGAACATCACATCCCGTGCACGACGTTTGCAACGCTCGATACCGAGATGCCCTTCGTGTACACGTTCCACCATTTCTCTTCGAAGCATTCTGGGAATGTAAACCAAGTCACTCTTAAAAATTATTCCGTCTACATATTCTAATAAGTCTCTGTGGGCCCAGTGGGCTTTGGCTGCAGTTTCAACGTCACGATTATGCTGCGGCCAACCTTCTTTGATATATTTTATCAAAATTTGACACTCTTCATCTGTCTCTGTCGCCTCCCTGATAAATCGTAACCTGTCTACGCTGAATCTCGCAACGTGTTCTATTAAGAAACAAGATTGGTCTTCGAGTTCTTTTGAGACATTCTCATGCAACAATTCCGGCAGAGCCGCACGGGAAAGTGTATCTGCCAGAAACATATACTTTCCAGGTTTATAAATAACTTTGAAATCATACCCCTGTACGCGGAGCATCATACGTTGCAAACGGGCCGGAACTGCATTTAAAGCCTTCTTAAATAATGCCTCGAGAGGCTTATGGTCTGTTTCCACAATAACATTTGCCCTACCGAAAGTGTATTGATGGAAACGCTCCAGTGCAAATACGATCGCGAGCATTTCTTTTTCGATTTGAGCATACCTTTGTTGAGTATCTGTGAGCGTCAGCGATGCAAACTCAATTGGGCGGCCATCTTGGAGCAATGCCGCGCCTAAAGCACTGGAGCTGGCATCAACTGTAATCAGCACAGGTTTCTCACTCGAATACAAGGCAAGCACTGGCGCGCTGCACAGTGCTTTCTTCAGTCGCGACACCGCTGCGTCATGCACTGCATCCCAGGACCACTCTGCATTCTTCTTTAGCAAACATCTCAATGGCGCAGACAGCTCTGAAAAATTCGGTATGAACTTTGAGAGATAATTTACCATTCCCAAGAATCGCTCAAGTGATGATCTATCATTTGGTATTGGCATTTCGTCAATAGCCTTCAGTTTGTTTTCGTCAACCTGCATGCCGTTGGCACTGAAAGTATGACCTAAATACGTAACTTTATTTACTCGAAACTCACATTTTTCTCGATTGAAACGCATACCTATCTCGCGAGCTCTCTCGAGCAAGCTTCTCAACCGCGAGTCATGCTCTTCTATTGTCTTTCCCCATACTATTATGTCGTCGACGAAAGATTCCACGCCATCAAGGCCTTCCAGCAGCTGTCTAACCTTGGCGTGAAAAATTTCCGATGCTGACGATATACCGTATGGTAATCTTAGAAATTGGTAGCGGCCATAAGGTGTTCCAAACGTACAGAGGTCAGCACTCTCATCCTCGAGCTCAATCATCCAGAACCCTGACCTGGCGTCAAGTTTACTAAATATGCACGCACCTTCAAGTTTCGTGGCAATTTCCATAAGGGTCGGCAGAGGATAATGTGAACGGCGAATAACTTTATTTAGTGGCCGAGGATCTAAACAGATCCGCATATCACCATCCTTCTTGGCAGCTATAACGATCGCATTCACCCACGGCGTCGGATGAGCGACCTTTCGTATGACACCCATTTTTTCCATTTTGTTTAAAGAATCTAACAATTTATCTCTAACACCGATCGGTATTTTGCGTACGGGACATACAATAGGGCTGGCGTCGTTTTCCAAAATTATTTTATATTTACCGGGCAATTTACCCAAACCATGAAACAATTCATCATAATCATCGATACACAAAGACATGATACGTTGAACCAAACCTACTTCCTCACATGTATATTTTCCCAAAACATTTTGACAATTAAAATTTGCAATTACAAATTTTATATTGAACACCCTGCCTTTGTATATCCATGACATAACACAAGTACCAGCTATAGGTAAAAATTTGCCACAAAAGGATTGTGCTTTGATCTGTTTCGGTTCAATTTCCTGAACATCACAACCTAAGTTTAAAAAAGTTTTCATGGATAGAACATTAAAATCAGAACCTGTATCTAGCTTAAACGACATATGTATGTTATTACGTGCAAAACATAATGATTCGAACCACTTACAATGTTTAGTGTCCTTACTGTGTATTGTGTATACTTCCTCGAGCGTCGATACGAAATATAACTGGTCATCTTCATCATCATCATAAAGTTCATATACTTTTTTACTATTATTACGCAATCTTGAATTCGTAACACACATTTTCTTATAGTGTCCTATTTTATTGCACACGAAACACCTGGCGAACCTAGCCGGGCACCGTGCCCCACTATCACAACGCGAGAAACCACAATTATTACAAATATTAGATGCATAAGCATTGTTTACGTGCTCGAAACGCTGTGCGCGCGGTGACTGATAATACCCAGCCGCGCGTCCCCGTTGACCTTGGCCGCCACCTCGTCGTGCGTTCCCACTCAATAGTGCATCCACTGCAACCCCCGATGTTTTTGAGTCGCTGTTGGCGAATACTTTAGCTACTTCTATTTGTCGATTCTCTTCATTCGATATCTCATTGGCTTCGCATATTTTTACCGCTTTGTCTAATGTTAATTCGTCCGTTCGCAGTAGTCTGTCGCGTAATGATGAGTCGTATATACCACAGACAATTCGGTCTTTAATGAGTCCGTCTCCCAAATGTTCGAACTCACAATGTTGGCTTAACAATCTCAGCGCCGTGACGTATTCACCAATGTTTTCGCCTTTTTCTTGGTTTCGAGTAAAGAATTTGAAACGAGCCATGGTGGTATTGGGCTTTGTAGAAAAATATTCATTAAATTTTTTTATAATCTCTTTCACGTCATCGCGATCTTCGTCTTTAATGAATTTGAAAGTGCTATAGATATCGTATCCCTCTGAACCAATAAGGTTAATAAGTAAGCTGGCTTGGATATCCGCCGCTTCCTTGTGCACACCAGACGCTTTAATGAAAATCATGAACTGCTTTTGCCATTTCCGCCAAGCCTCAGCACGACATGTCGGTCCGCCTTCCAAAACTAACTCCGCTGGCGGTCTGGCATGCTCCATTATGGTAACTTTTATTGTTTTGATACAATATGTATATTTATACTATAGACTCACGCGTAGGTTCGTACAGTTAATGGTTATTTCCACACTTTTCCAAATAAAATTAAGCACCGCTGTCACCATGAAATAAAACATCAGCTTGCTCAACAACGACTGACTTTATTATCCCGTCTACCCGCCAATACAATGTAAAATACATAACAGGCCGGACTACCTCTGTGTAGTAACACTGCATTTCTCGTGGTATTTTTAGGGTATACATAAAAGGTAAAAAAGGAACTCTTAGGCTCAATTCATACCAAGATGGCAGCGGCCGGCAGCGCGACGCACGCGCCGCTCGAGGCCGCTGGCGCGCCACGTTTTTCAAGCGATACTGGTCTTTTACGTATTGTAGATAAAGTTTAAAATTCGTTCATACTGAAAGTGCGCTGCTGGCCGCTGCCATTTTGGTATGAATTGATCCTTATGGTCTGACTTCGTCTGTATGTCTGTCTGTCACACCTATATATTTCAGGAACCGCTGATCCTATCGATTTGAAACTTGGAATAGTTTTATATCTTACTTACCCAATCTCATAGCGA